>ML782085.1:197005-248915 GCA_009831015.1 Picea engelmannii | reverse complement strand
CCTTTGTGGTTGCAGACCAAAGGTGCTTGGTAACTTAAGAAATAAATGTTTTTGTATTTTGTAAAGGTGGATCAATGGGATAACTCAATTCAACTTATGGCATTCAGACATCAAAATGATAAACAAATAGACAGTGCTCTCCACGATTGGTTAAACAGTAAAATAGCTTTCAGTGGATGAAGAAAAGATTGCTCATAAACTAGTGCAAAGCATGGTCTAATAAACAACTAAAGAGACTGATTATAATGTCATGAACCAAACAATAGGATAACATCTATTCAAGGTTTGACAACAGTATAACAGTGAAGAAGAAATATGAGAAACTGCCACCAAAATGGAAAGAAACCTGTGATCCGTATTAGCAAATGAAAAGTCTGAGTACAAAGAGCATTACTGTATCCAGAATCGAACCCCAAGTTCATGTTTTGTTCTGATATTTATAAGATTACAAAACAAACTTCTGATCCTAAAAACATGGATCAGATCTACTAAAAATAGAAAGTAAAAACTGTTTGCAAGATACAAGGAATATTTCCTCAAAAAGTGGTAGATCTCTGATTTTTCTCCTGTTGACTGTTGATGATGTGTAGACAGCCTTCCAAGGCTAAAATACTCCTCTTCTACTGAAGCCAAGTCGAGTTGGCTGAGGTGGCAGCATACCCTGTTTTTCAGTTCAAATGAAATTACCCATAGATCTTTGAAATTGTTCTTTTCTTCATCATATACCAAAAATGAATGCTGAAATGAGTGAGATAATTCATAAGACATGTATTGGAAAAGATTCCAAATCATTTCGTATCCAAAATCTTCGACCTGTACAAAAACTTATGCAAAATCTGGGTTGACAGGCTTTCAGTGGTTGACTGGAACAGTTCCTGGGTAATTTAACCACCGAAAGTCAGAATTTTCGGAAAAAACTGCCTTTGGGAAAAATCAATTTTCTCATCCATGGAATATCCATTTCGCACGTTCCAATAGTCGATCGACATCTACAGATCGTAAGATTTCCAATGGTACAATCAGATTTGGATTTGGAGCTAGGGAAGCTAATCCAAATTTCCCTACAAGATTAGGCATATTTCCTTCAAAAATGCTGGTGCGTTTTTGGTAGTTAACAGGGGGCAAGAGTCTAGTCACAGGTAGTCTGTTGGCACAGAGGTAGACCCAGGGTTCAATGCTGAAGAGCTCACCAAAAAAACCCTAACTACCAGCTCTTTCGGCAACACCTGCGAAGTTGATGAAGTCTCACTTGAGGTAGAGGAAGGGGTGGTTGTAGGACTCCAATGTCTACAACCTTAGTTGGGACATAGATTTGTGATTATAATACTCGATCAAAGAACTTAATAGTTATAGTTCGTAAGTATTTAACCAGTATCTACTTTGAAGATAAAACCCTAACAACAAATCAACGCAGTATTCACCCAGATCTAGCATATTCAAGCACTAAGCACATTCATATATGTTAGATATAGCCTTCATCCATATTATTAAGCACAAAGAATCTACAGATATATCTATCACTCATCTATATCAAAGAACTTAAGCAAGTAAACATATAAACACATCAATACATCACACAAAGAATAGAAACACATGATATATGTTGTTCACCCTCAACCTGGGGCTATGTCCACCAACTCTTCTTCTTTATTATAGTCTTCTGTCAATCTTCTACATGCACAGAGCCACAAAATCCTACTCTGCATAGGACAGGAGATCTGCGCACACTTCACTAGATCCTCCTTCTCTGAGCTAGGTCATAGCACAAAGCCTTTACACAGTCTCTTACAGTCACTTGCACTTAGCCTTGAAAGTCTCACACATCATGCACAAAGCATGTACAACTATTACTTGCACTTAGCACTTAGCATCACACACTTGCGTTCATACCTCTCCTTACATCACTTAGACATCTATTTATACATTACAAAATAGGCCTAAACATGGGTAAATCCATGGGACAACCTCCCCATACCCATTACATAATCCCAAAACCCAAAAATCCCTAAAAGGGGGTTGATATCCCGCAATCTCCGCTTCGACTAGCACTTCACCTTAGATAGCCTATCGAAGTCCCAAAAATAGGTGAAACATGACCAAGGATCCTTCAAGACTTGGTCAAGGGCCAACAGGCCCCCAAAACGCACCTATGACTCATCCTGAGTCACTCTGATCTGGATAGCTCTACTTCAAAATCCTCGAGCTTCTTCGATGTATGGTTGTGCCAAGGCCTCCTTCTCGGTGAACTCTTGGATAACTTCTTCGTTGATAGGTCCCTCTAATATTTGTTCAGTTGTACTGACAACTTTCTCCAGTTCTTCTCCTTGACCTTCAATCTCTACAAACAGTTGGAAAGCCTCATCTTGTATTGGTTGGATCCTCTGAGTCACTTCCATGAATTTTCTCTGAATGGTGTGGACCTACTATTGAGAAATGCGTTATTCTTGGGATCACTTCATCCTCTCGACTGCTGACAGGAGATTCAACTGTGCATGTATTGTTTATGCTTGTTTCTTTGGCTCTTGGAGCTATGCCTCTAGTGCCTTCAATTCAGGATCCTCAATGATTTGCTCATAAGTCCGGGAACAATGATCACTCGGTTGTTTACATTCCATGGAAAATGATTTGGTCCTCTCAAATATGTTGTGAGTAGTGGCTTCTCTTTGATCTCACACATCCTGTGGAGTACTGGGCATTGTTCGTAGCTCCAGATTTGCGATTTTATGTTGAAGCTGTTGGATAGCTTCCACATGCTATGCTACTTTCTGCTCTACTGGTTCTTCTGCTTTTTTTTCTAAGCATGTCAGAGAGAGAAGTTCTTTGTTGACTGCTTCTTTGAATCCAAGCTGCTCTGCAAGAAACTACTCTTTCTCTTGCTAGATCTGTGCTTTCTCCTCTTCAAACTTTGTTTTGAGAGCATCCTTCTCCTACTGCGCAACTTGGTGTTTCTCTATGACTACTACTTGTACTTTCTTTAGAGCCTATGTGTCCTGTTCTATTTCTTCTTGTGCGTGAAGAAGGTGAGCTTCAGTCACATCAGCTAGTCTATGGAGTTGGGTAGGATCATCTCCCAACTCTAGTGCTTCTGACGATGGGGTCGGAATGGATACTGCATGACTGGAGTGAAGGGCCTCATGTACCCCTCTGAGTGCAACCTTGATTCTATCGTACATCTCCTCCTTGTTAGCTTCATGTTTCTGCAAGATGTCCTGTGAGGCATTTTCTACACCTGTGATGATGAATTCGAAGTCATTGACCATGAGCACAATTTGCATCGTGGTTTTTCTATCTCTTCACTTCTTTCGCGAGGTAGGTTTCTTGGGGGAACCCATTCTTTTCTTCGAGGGATCAACCTCATCAATAGGATCCCTAGGCGGTGTGACTTCACCTTTCTTCTACTGATCTTGTTTTCCATTGGTCTCTTATTTATCTACTTCTTCATCACCTCCTCCTCTAGGTGAGTCTGAAGTAGTTTCATCTTATGCACTGCTAAAGTTTTGTACTTCTTCGGTCTTCTTCCTTCTGCTGGTTCCAGGTGTGTCACGTTCTTTTTGAGTGGCCTCCGAGCTACCAATTAGTTTGATATCAAAAATTTCTATAGGTTCAGCAAGGATAAGGAGGTCTGCTAACCAGTCCTTAGTTATCTCTTCGAGGTCCTCCTCTGTGAGCTTATAGTATGAATGAAGCTCTTCTTTATGTTCATCTGTGCACATAGTGATATAAATGAAGTGTCGATATGCACAGAGCTTCAAGAGGTGTATGAAATGGTGTAGGGTGTTCAACATCATGTGAGGGACAACCTCGATAGACCTCTTCAACTAGAGATAGTACATGTGGAATACTGTGTTCGACTACCACTGTTTTCCCATATCGCTCGAGTATCAGAGCGTGGTGAACTTCGCAGTGAGTGGTTCGAATGGCTCAATGTCTAGGAAGGTCACACATTTCGACATCTCCCAAGAAGTAAACGCTATGAGGATCAGGAGCTAGCTAAAGTGGAACTCGTAGCCCTGATCCTGAGCTTCGTGGCAATCTAATTCCAACTGGTTGACTAGGTACTTCACCTAGTTCATTTGGAGTCCTTCTACACACTTTCTAGAGAGGTCAACAATGAACCCTATAACCTATGTAGGTCTGTTCTTTCTCACGATATTTCTTATCATTATATGGAAGGCTAGGCGCACTACTCCATTATGGATGGAATCTACCTTGTAGCCTCGCATCCCCTTTTCTACATCGCCATATGTGTGTTTGATCCTCTATGCCAATGCGTGATCTGTAGCTTTCCCTGGGTAGAAGTCCTATGGATCAGGTCCCTACATGATCAATCTAGTGATCCTATGGATCATCGTTAGATAGACTATGATTCGTCTATATAGCCATAGGTAGCCACCATGGTAACATGATAGTAGGAGCTTAACACATGTTTTAACCTTTTGGTGCCTTCCAAAATGTGGAATCTTCATCACATTCAAGAGGGTGGACTGTGTGAGGTTCATAGTTTATGGCTGGGGGATTATTTTTTAGTTCTTCCCCTTTGTCCTGGTCAATTACTTGTAAGGAGAGAGAATGTTGTAGTTCTTGTGGTCCCCTAGGTTGAAGTCGCTGAAATTCAATGTCGCGATCTTATCCTGTTGTGTTCTAACTACACATATCCCCTTCGGGAGGTACGAAATAACCATGGTGCAATCAAAGTCTCTTGGGACACTGTCACGACCCACCACGTCAGCCAAAGGCAGGATGTAGTTGGGCAAAATAGTTGAGACTAACTTCGTGTTCACCAAGTCATCTTGGTGCTTGGTTCTCTTCTCTGCTGCCACTCGGGATGGTATGAATCCGTGAGAAGTTAATGGGGAGGCTTGCACTCCTCATGTCGATGAAGCTTGAACTCCTATGGACATCACTCTCTCAATCATCAGATCGATTAGAACTTCTTCAACTGACTTCTCTACGACGTTGAGTTTTTCTGACATGCATGCTCACGATCAGATAACTCAGGTCGATGAATGCTCAATGCAATAGAACAGGTGTTGATCTCAGTAAACACAATGTGGTTGCAATGAGTTCTCTTGTTAGCTCAGATACAATTTGCAAAAGTGTTCTTGGTGAAACAATCAATGGAATAAGTAGACAACGGTGTAACTGATATCTCCAATGGACGAGAGGCCTTCATCAATGCAGTTCTGTCCGTTGCAGCGTGGTCCCAATAACCCGATGGCGAGATTTTTGGTCATAGTTTTTGTTCTAACCATTTGGGGCATTGATGTAATGGTCATAAGGCCTTGAACGGTTAAATTGCTTCACCATGGCGAAGTGCCATGTTGCATTGTTCTGATATCTCAACGAAGTTCTGGTTTTGCAAATCTTAGTTCTACGAAGTCACCTCTGGAAAATTTTGTAACTTTTCCCTCTTCTTATTGAGCTTTCTATCCTTCTTCCCTGTGATCTTTGTCTCGGTATTTCTCTTTCCATTCTGATTCTTATCTCCTTTTGGCATAGTAACTTCACATTGTTGAGATTATTTCATAGGGTTAGAGAGTAATACTTCTTCTTTGTCTGGTTTAGGTGCTCCACTTTTCTGTGAGTCTTCTTGTGTTCTTTCAACTTCAACATCCAATTTTCTGGTCCTAAACAACTTCGATCTGTTCTCTTGTTCTGAAATCAAGTGAGATATCTTCCTAGTCATGAAATATTTTAAATCTTGCTTTTTTTGTGCTAGGGATTCCTCTTATTTTCTTTTGGTCTGATCCTTCTGAATCCATGTTTTTCCTAGCAACATAGTAAATGGGGCATTTCTCTTAGTGAATTTAACAACCTCAAAATCATCCTCTGTTGAAGTTCCATGAGCACTTATAGATATCTAGGTGAGTCTTCCACATAAGGTTATCATCTTTCCTCTGAATAATCTCATTCCTCCCAATGAAGGAATCATAGCAGGCTTTCCTAAAATTTCCCAAGTTCTTTCTGTCATGATATTCACCTGTGTTTATTCATCCAGAACATGGTCAATGTCGAAGTCTCCTATTCTTGTTTCTATGCATTCTTTTTCTTTGAAGATCTCTAAAAAGTTGATATTTTTGTGATCATTCAGGGTTTCTTTCATTTGCAGTAATATAGTCTCTGATTCTTTCTGGGTTTATTCCATGGTCTTAGTTTCTTGACCTTCCTCAGGGTTTTCTTGTCTCATATTCATTCTTTCAAGCTTAGCAATCATTATAGGGAATCCAAAACTTCATGGTCCATAGCTTTACAACAAAGACAATTAGGTATTCTATCAAGGAAATCCTTAGCAAGATGGCCTAGTCTTCTGTAACTATAAAAAATGGTTAATCCTCTTTTTCTTTTAAATGATCCCCAACCTTTCCTATGCTATGCACTAGGGTCATAGTAGGTAACTTGCAAAAAATTCTTTCTAAGATCCTGCATCCATTTGTTAGTCCAAACATTCTGTCTATGCATAGGAATAACATATCTGTCATCATTTCTATCATATCTACTCATATCAAACCTTCTTTCATCCAGTTGTGCCCTACTTTTAAAGATAGGATAGAATTTATCAAACATACCTAGATCCATACTTTCGAAACAAAAGTTTTCACGAATCTTACCTTCAATAGAGCACAAAAATTCCAAATCTAAAAAATTTCACTATTATTACCTTTTTCAGAGCACAAAGCTTCAAGATCTTACCTCTTTTCTTCAGATCTGACTTTTATTCTTATCACAGAGATTTCATAGGTAAAGTAGAATATTGTGTGCTAGGGAAATAGATCTATGCACAGAGCTTCATTTTCTTCAGTTCTCAACAATCAAAGATTCAATTTGGATCTACGCACAAAGCTTCCTCTTCTTCAGTTCCCAGCAATCACAGTTTCAAGTCCTGACAATGGAACCATTTGTTGGCATAGGGGTAGACCAAGGGTTCAACACTCAAGATCTCACCAACAAATCCCTAACTACTTTCCCTTTTGGAAACACCTGTGAAGTAGATGAAGTCTCACCCGAGGTAGAGGCAGGGGTGGTTGCAGGACTCTAGTGTCTGCAACCTTAGCTGGGACACAAATATGTGATTATGATACTCAATCAAAGCACTTAGCAGTTATAGTTCATCAATATTTAACCAGTATCTACTTCGCAGATAAAACCCTAACAATAAATCAACGCAATATTCACCCAGATCTAGCATATTCAAGCACTAAGAACATTCACATAGATTAGATCTAGCCTTCATCCATATTATTAAGCACAAAGCATCTACAGATCTATCTATCACTCATCTATATCAAATAACTTAAGCAAGTAAACACATAAACACATCAATAAATCACACAAAGCATAGAAACACAGGATATATGTGGTTCACCCCCAGCCTGGGGCTACGTCCAACAACTCTTCTTCTTTATTATAGTCTTTTGTCAATCTTCTACATGCACAGAGACATAAACTCCTACTCTGCATAGGACAGGAGATCTGCATGCACTTCACTAGATCCTCCTTCCCTGAGCTAGGTCACAACACAAAGCCTTTACACAGTCACTTGCACTTAGCCTTGCAAGTCTCACACAACATGCACAAAGCATGTACAACTATTACTTTCACTTAGCATTTAGCATCACACACTTGCATTCATCCCTCTCCTTACATTGCTTAGACATCTATTTATACATTATAAAATAGGACTAAAAATGGGTAAAACCATGGGCCGACATCCCCATACCCATTAAATAATCCCAAAACCCAAAAATCCCTAAAAGGGGGCCGAGATTCTGTGATCTTCATTTTGACTTGCGCTCCACCTTAGACAGCCTGTCGAAGTCCCAAAAACAGGTGAAACATGACCAAGGATCCTTCAAGACTTGGTCAAGGGCCAACATAGTCATACTCGACAAACATCACCAACCTATACAAGTCATTTTGGATATCAATTACTAATCTTTGTGAGTCATGTTAGAGATATCAAAAACCTCTGCGAGTCATGTTGGACTCCCATCCCCAACCTCTGCTAGTCATGCTAGGGGCACTAATATGGTTGAGAAGCATAGATGTATAGGATGTAATCCCAAATTCCCTTGTAAACTTTGAAAAGGATATCACCTTACTCATTTGTGCCCTAGTATTTCTAGGGTACTAGAAGTGTGGTCCTTGTCTAAAGGTCCTTCTAGTTCTGAGTCATGTTCGGTTTCCCAACATTCTAATCAATATTTGGTTGAAAAAAATGTTGTGTCGATGCAATATTCAGTCGACAACACTCTTTTTTTGGGGGGTGATGCATCTCTTGACCATTTTGTGATGGATGAGCATCACCAACAAAGAATAAGCGGAGGAAAACTAGGAGCACTAGCACACATTTTGAAGAATGTGTATCACACAAATATTTTGAAAATAGTTGTAATCAAATAACATCTTTAAATACTGTAGAGATGGATGGCTCCTGAAGACATAGGAGAATGCATTTTCTTTTAATGTAGTTAAGTGCAGTACAGATTCGATGTGTTCGATATGATTTGTCTGTCACAAATATTTATTGTAATAAATGTTAGTAGTTGATAGATTTTAATTTGATAGGATAGATTTAGAATTGTTGGAGGTAAGAACTCAAATATCCCTCTTGTATAAATCTTTGTATTGTTACCCAGTAGAGGTTGTTGTTAGTTCTCTAGTTGTTGATGAGTTTCTGAATCTATTGTATAGGTTGTCATTGCAGTCGAGAGTTGAAAGCTACCAAGAAGCAGTGTATGAATACATGTAATTTTCAATTGAATGAATATAACAGAGGAGCATTGTCCCAATGTGTGTCATTGATGCATCTATATGAGTGAATGAATGGTAGATTTCCTGTTTGTTTGGAATTCTCTGTTATTTGTTGTTCTTGAATTTATGCATGCATTTACATGTCTAGATGTATGAATCTTTGAGGTTCAAATACGTTTCAATTGTTTCTCTTCTACGAGAAAGTGCAATGAGTGCATATCATCCACAAGGAGCACATGGATAGAGTCTGTTTCGACTCGTAAGATCAGAAGAGATAGCATAAACTTTATGCGTGCAAGGAGTGCATAGTGTCCGCAAGGTGTGTGTGACAAAGTCCATTTTGACTCAGAAGCTCAGGAGGAATAGATGAGATTTTCCACAGAGTGGCTAGCGTTTAGAAGAGAACCTGTTGCATGGCGTGCACAGGCTGAAATTTCAACTAAGGGTCGAAAAGAGCATTCACATAATCAAAATTCCGAGGAAGAATAAGCTCAGGAGGGAGAACGAAGAGAAATATTCAAAGGGGAGATTCCTTTAATGTTTCCCAAACTAATGAACCAGATCTGTCTCGGAGGGAGCGAGATTTGTTCCGGACAACTAGATCTGGGAGAACTACACAAAGATTGGTCGTAAAGGATTTTGACAGTTCGTGGTTAGGAAGTTTGGAGGTATTGTAAGAGCAAAGTCGTGAAACCATGGACCCACAAAGAAATCTTAATCATTGGATGTGAGGAGGAAACATGGCAGCAAATTAGGAAAATTTGGGAGTCAGAAGTCTGAAGGTTCATGTGTGAAGTGAACGGGGAATCTCGCGAAGTTGTGAAACCCGAAGCATAGTTGGATTGTCAGATCCAGAGAGACATGTGACAGAGACCCATGAGTTTGGGCAAGGTTTCTTCAGAAAGAAAAGGAGGATGAGATTGCAGAATCACCGGAGCCCGAAATGGTGAAGGGTTGACCTAAGGTCATAGCCCATGGTCACATAGCGGAGGAAGAGTCTAGCACAAGACTATTACTTTTGAATCAATGTTGCCAATCATGAGAGAGTGGAGTTGTAAGTGATCTAAAATTACACGTGACATCAAGGGGATCTGTGTGAGTGTGTAAATCACTCGGGGTCAGTTGAAGACCCGAAGAACCAGTTCGGTTCGAGGAGTTAGAAGATCCAAGACCCGGAGGTTGCCGGATCCTCGGGAGAGAAGGGGGATTTCCATCAGGAGTAGTATCAGAGCAGATACAGAATTGACTTCTATAGGTAAAGGAGATATATAAGTAGACTAATATCCTTGAGTGGTATCAGATACATCAACACAATGCCACCTAGAAGACATGTAGAGCCACTCGTAGAAAATAGATCTATGGAAAGGGAGATGAGAGGATTGTGTGCAAGGCTGGATGCCATGGAAACATCATAGAGAAGAGAACTTGATGCTGGAGACATCAGCAATGCAGAAAATGAAGAAGTGGAAGTCGAATAAGTTGTAGTAGAGGATGTTCCGGAAGAGCCCCTATTGAAAGTGGTTGTTAAGTTGGGAGCTAGAGACAAGACAGATGTCCCAATGTATGATGAAAATTTGGATGTTGAAGAATTTATTGATTGGATACGAGCAATGGACAAGTATTTCAACTATGAAGATGTTGATGAGGAGAAAAAGGTAAAACATGATGTCACCAGGTTGAAAGGACATGTAGCACTATGGTGGGATGAAATGCAGGTTGACAGGAGGAGCAAAGGCAAACACAATATTAAGAGTTGGGATCGAATGGTAGCCAAGATAAAGGTGAAATTCATACCCAAAGACTACCAAATAAATCTATTTAGAAGGTTGTATAAAATGAGATAGAAAGGAATGACTATGAAGGAGTACATAGAGGAGTTCTACATACTGAACATCAGGGCTGGACAAAAAGAAAGAGAGGAGGAAAATGTAGAAGTAGAATCTTGAACAGAGGCAAAGGAGTTTCCCATGATAAGACACAAAATCCCAAAGGTGAGACAAAGAAGCCACATACACTCTGAGAGAGGAGGAAGTTCTCTAGGAAGGTAGAGTGGTGGTAAAAAAGCTTTCCCTACAGAAAGAGGAAGAGGTAGAGGAGGGGAGATAAAGTGTTATGCCTATGGAAAGGTAGGACACATGTCTCAGGAATGTCCCGAGAGGAAGAAAGAAGGAGGTGAAGCTCACATTTCAGAAGCACAAAAGTGATATGTTGAGGCAGAAGGTGAAAAATATGGGAGATTTTTGATGATGAAGAAAGTTCTCTTGAAGCCAGAGCTAGAAGGTGAAAATCCCATACAGAGGAACAATTTGTTGAGAACAAATTGCAAGACTAAGAACAAAGTTTGCAAGGTAATAATTGACAGTGGGAGCATTGATAATTTAGTATCCACAGAGATGGTGGATAAATTAGAGCTAGAGACGACTGTACATCCAATTATGTATGAAGTCTCATGGTTGTAGAAGGGTCATCAGGTAACAATCATTAAACAATGCCTGGTTGAATTTAATATAGGAGGATATAGAGATGAAATTCTATGTGATGTAATTCCCATGGATGTATGCCATGTTTTGTTTGAAATACCATGGAAATATGACAGGAATGTCATTCATGATGGGAGAAGAAATACTTATACCTTGGAGAAGAATGTAGTAAACACATGTTATTGCAAATTGAAGAGAAGAAAGTGAAGGATGAAGCCAACGTAGGCATAATTATCATGAGTGGGAAGGAACTCCTGAATGAAGTTAAGAAAGAACAAGAGATGCAGTTTTTTGTAGTGAGGAAGCCGAGAGTTATCCTTACAAGTACTTATGTGGAAGATCTTCCCAAGGAAATTCATGAACTGTTAGAGAATTTTGCTAACATAGTAGTCGATGAGTTTCCAAGCTCATTACCACCTATCAGAAGTATCAACCATCACATTGATTTGGTACTAGTATCAAACATGTCGAACAAATCTGCGTACATATTGACACCTCAAGAGAATGAGGAGGTGAAAAGACAGGTTCATGATTTGTTAGAAAAATGTTTGGTTAGAGAAAGCTTGAGTCCATGCATAGTACCAACTGTGTTGAGTCCGAAGAAGGATGGAGGATGGAGAATGTGTACAGACTCAAGGGCCATAAATAATATCACCATTAGGTACAGATTTCCATTGCCAAGGATGGATGACTTGATGGATTGTCTAAGTGGAGCGGGATATTTTTCAAAAATAGATTTGAAAAGTGGATATCACCAGATAAGGATGAGGGAATGTGATGAGTGGAAGATAGACTTCAAGAAAAATAAAGGATTGTATGAATGGCTTGTTATGCCATTTGGATTAACAAATTCCTCAAGTACCTTTATGAGGTTAATGAATGAAGTGTTGAAATATTTTATTGGCAAGTTTGTGATTGTATATCTGGATGATATACTGGTCTTTAGCAAGACTAAAGAAGAGAATCTAAGGCACTTGACATTAGTGATGAAGAGGTTGCAGTGGGAAAAGTTGTTGACAATTTAAAGAAATCCTCTTTCATTAAGACATAACTCATTTATTTGGGTTTTGTGATCTCTTTGAATGAATTGAATATGGATCCTGAGAAGGTGAAAGAAATCATAGAATGGTCGTCACCAAAGAGTATATTTGAGGTAAGAAGCTTCCATGGATTGACAAGTTTTTACCGAAATTTCATTAGAAATTTTAGTGAGATTGGCACACAAATGATGGATACAGTGAAGAAAAGACATAAGTCTTTCAAATAGACAAAAGAAGCCGAGGGGAGATTCAACATATTGAAGGAGAAGATAATGGAACAACCGATTCTGGTATTACCGGATTTCGAGAAGACATTTCAGGTGAGGTTTGATGCGAGTGGAGTTGCAATTGGAATGATATTAAGCCAAGATAATAGACCTGTTGTGTATTTTAGTGAGAAGCTAAATGATGCCAAAAGGAAATAATCCACATATGATAAATATTTCTATGCCATAATTCAAGCTTTAAATAAATTGATACACTATCTCATTCCAAAGGAGTTTGTTTTGTATAGCGATAATCAAGATTTACAATTAATAACTAGAAAAGATAAGTTAAACCAAAGACATGATAAGTGGATATAATTTATGCAAAATTTTAGTTTTGTCATTAAACATATTTTTGGTAATGCTAACAAGGTTGTTGGTGCATTGAGAAAAATAATTTTGATTCTACAGGAATTTCAAGTGAAAACCTTAGGGTTTGACCACATTAAGGAAATGTACCACAGTGATCTAGATTTCAAGGAGGCATATGAAGCATGTGTGAATCTTGTACTTAGGGACGAAAGCCAATGGGCCGAATATTGGATTCAAGATGGGTTTTTGTTCAAGGGATTCCAGTTGTGCATACCAAAGTGTTCGATGAGGGAGAATTTGCTAAAGGAAAAACATAGTGGAGGTCTAGCCGAACAATTCGGCCATGAAAAGATGTTTGCACAGTTGAACGGTTCATATTATTAGCCATGTATGAGGGAAGAATTCAAGAGTTTCATGAACAAGTGTAAAATGTTCCAGTATGCAAAGGGGAATAAGTAGAATACTAGGTTGTATCAACCATTTCCTATTCTATAAATGCCTTGGGATGCAATAAGCATGGATTTCATGTTGGGATTGCCAAGAACACAAAGACGAAGTGATTCTATATTTGTGATAGTTGACATATTTTCAAATATGGGACACTTTATCCCATGCTAGAAAACTAGTGATGCAACACACATTGCTAACCTGTTTTTCAAAGAAGTTGTGAGACTTCATGGATTTCCCAGGAGTATTGTTTCAGACAGGGATACCAAATTTGTTGGTCATTTCTGGAGAACATTGTCAAATAAGTTGGGAACATAACTATAGTATAGTTCTGCATATCATCCTCAAGAATATGGACAGACTAAGGTGTTGAATCGAAGTTTAGGATATTTGCTGAGAATTTTGGTCATTGAACATCATAGTCAATGGGATCATATTCTAGCACAAGCATAATTTGTATACAATGACTCAGTGAACAGGAGTACCAGAAAAAGTCCATTTCAAATCATGTATGGAATGAATCTGAGGGGAGTGTCGAAGTTAAGAGATCTATAACATAGAAAATTTAGGAGTGTTGGAGCTTAATACTTCACTATAGAGATGCAGGAATTTCATAATCAGATCAAGGAGCAGTTGAAAAAGAGCAACAAAGAATACAAACACGGAGCTGATAAACACAAGAGGAAACTTGAATTTCAGGTTGGAGATCAAGATCTAGCACATATTAGGAAAGAAAGGTTCTCGAGGGGAACATATAATAAGATGAATTTGAAAAAGATAGGAGCCTGCAAAATCCTGAGAAGATTTGGTGAGAATGCTTATGAGATCGAGCTACCAGAAGATGTGGATATATATCCCATATTCAACATTGCAGACCTATATCCATATAGGAGAGATGGAGCCAGAGGATATGAATATCATAGGGAGATCCAGTGGAAAAGAAAATTCCTATAGTAGAGAAGTCGCAGATGGAGCAGATCATAGATTGACGAATTGGTAAGAATGCTAAAAGGAAAACGTATTTTGAATATTTGGTAAAGTGGAAAGGACGACCAGTAGAATATTCCATTTGGGTCAGTGAAGTGGAAATCTAGAAGCATGGAAGGTCGATGAATGATCTCATGGGAAGGATCCCGTGAATTTTTTATCCATAGGAGTATGATGCAGGAGCATCACTAGCAAAGCACAAGCGGAGGACAACTAGGAGAACTAGTTCACATTTTGAAGGAATTTAAATTTTGAAGAATGCATATTGTTGGCACGGATTTGATTAGACTAGGTTCCTTCTCAGGTTACCAAAAAAATTCTAGAGCATTGGCATTTTCATCTCCTCCGAAGAGAAGAAGTCTCACCTGAAGTGTTGCTGAGACAAATAGATAGGGAAGGGTAGGAAGAAGAATAAAGAGGATCCATAGAGCATTCGAAACTCGTTCATGTTCTTACACAAGAGTCGTTAAAAAATATGAACCATATAAGTGCAAGGATTAAACCTACTTACGTTGCGAGCAACAATTAAACATAGAACTATGAAATAAAACTCATAAGCCATAAAGAAATGTTGTAATGCATAAGTAAACATACAAAGACACATCATATTTTAAAATTTGATCCTTCTTCATTTTACCCTTGAGGTCTTTCTCTGTTACAGAAACAAAATCACATAGTAGGGCATATTACAGACTCTTGCTTGTCTTTTCTCGACTTTACAATAGGTATCAACGACTAATCCCAGAACTTGGGCGACTCTGATCAACATAACCCAAACCAACCTAACAAACCCTTTTACAATTATATTCAGCCATATATATAGTTGGGTTGTGTCTTCCTTTTCGGCTTGCATGCTTTCTTGTTCGGTTGCAACCATTTATTGCTTAGCTGGTGTTGCACTGACTTTCACAACTACTTTTTGTTACTCTTTCTCCCAGTCTCTGATAAAGTTTGCATGACTTGTGCTTAGTCAAAACTTGTGCAATTCTTTCCCAAAAACAAAGGGCCCAATAGGCTCCAACTAGAATCCTTGACTCGTCCTCGAGTCAAGTGCTTGGTTCTTTCACATCCTCCAGGAGCAATTGTTGTTTTCCCTTGTCCATCTTTTCTTCTTCTTTGGGCTCTTCTCGTTTGTGACTTTTCCTCCTTTACCTCTTCAAACGAAGGGTCCAATTCTAGTACCAACTCTAAGGATCGGTGCTTTACTCCTTGAAATCTTTCAACTTTTTCCTACCATTTCTGGGCAAGGAGTGAAGCTTCTGCAAGGAACTATTGTGTTGTCTCTTTTATGTACTCCTTTGGCTTGGCTGCAACCAATGAGTTCCACTCAGAATCGGTTGTTTCACAGACCTGATGCATTTTCATATAGGTGGTCTGAATTACCAGTCGAAAATGGTGTATCTCTTTCTTGGCTACGGACTGTGTCTCATAGAGTGTATTTAGTTCATTGTCGGCTTGCTGAATTTGGTCGAACTTCTGTTGGTGCTCCATAGGGTCCATTGCGACAGTAATTTATTCTTTCAACACCTGGATATTTGTTTGGACCTCCTCTAAAACCTGATTTCATCGAGCGATGATTCCCATACAGTCACTGACTTCTCTAAAAAATTTGGTGCAGTCTGTTGTGGGCTTGTGCAGTGCTGCTCTAGCATTGTTGCCTTGCAATATTATCTTCTACATTTGTTCCTGCAACTGCTGAGGCTAGTGTTCCACTCCCTGCTAGACCTATTGTACCTTCACTTGGATCTGATCAGTGTGATTGGTGAGTTGCATCCATGCTTCTTGTAATATATCTATCTTTTTCTCTAACTCTGTTACGTCACTGGCTTCGGGCAGTTCAGGTGCGACCTTCCGAATATCCGGCCAGGCTTCTACAAGTCTTGCCTGTACTTTTTCCAATTTGTACTGGACTTGGAGTCTGTCATGTGCTTCCTGAATTCTGTATGTGTGCTCCAATTGTTCTTTTCTTGCGATCTCGATGGATCTCTTGGCCTCCTGGAGCCTCTGCTCCAACTGGTCTGTGGATGCCCTGATTAGGACAAATAAGTGTGGCGCTAGCCACTGTACCAGGTTGGCAGATGAAATAGATACGTCGGTGGGTACTCACAACTGTAGTGGGAGTCCACTTCTTGTTGAATGGTTGGAGCGAGTTTCTACCTCTTCCTCCATTGGTGGGACTGGTGCGATTCTCAAACTTAGCTTTGTTGGAAAAAGAGTCAGAACCTTTGTTCTGGCTATGCAGAGTTGCATCAATTCTGTAATTTTTTTGAGTTCTGGAGAACTTGTTCCATTTGAACTCGTATGGCTATTGTATCTTGCTCCGTTGTTGATTCTAGCTAATTGTGCACATCCGGTGTCTTCGTAACTTCCGGTTCTTTTGCATCATGCACCGTGATCTCTTGGGAACCCTCACCTTTGGTCGGTGAGGTGATTTGATCATCGCCATTAGGTTCCTACTCCTCTCTGCTATGGGCATATTATTGCTATGTGGAAAACTCAGGTTGTTGTTCATAGGTCTTTGGATTCAAAACATCCAGCATCGTGCTCTGCTCTGATGCTTTGGGGTCGGGATCAAGAATTTCTGATCTTGGCTTGGGTGGTTCTCTGGTTATTTGTGGGGGTCATCGTTCCTCTATCTCTGGGTGGTCGAGATGCATTGGCTCTGAGGTTATTTCTTGGTGTGGATTGGCCATGATGTGGTTTGGTAATTGGAGTGGTGGTGGAGGGTGTTCAATAATAAATGTGGGTGGAAGTGTTTCAGGGTCTGGGTCATCTTGAATGTCAATGATAATGGTGGATTTGGTCATGGCATGGGTATGGGGAGAAGCAGATGAAAGAGGTTGTGGGTTCAGGGGTTTTTTTGGCGAGAACCCAGTGCTATCACTGAAATTTCATCCGCAAATGGTTACAAGAATTCAGCATCGCCAAACAATTATGAGATCACCCATGGACCAAAATTACCACAAAAGCATTTCCAAAGGGTCAAAAACTATACAACCAGTGACAAAATTAAAGTGCGTTGTGACTACACAGGGCACGCGCGCACATGCGCGAAACAGAAACATAGGAAAAGTGCACATGCGCCTGATGCACGACTGTGGTCTCAAAAATCCCTGCACATGTGAGAACGACGCATTTATGAGAGTGATCGGCCTCCCACCCACTTCTGGTTCAGCTTCCAAGTTGATTTGACACTCAAATATGGACTGGATCCGACTGGGTGGCTGGTCAAAGACCTAAAAATGCCCTAATTAGCCTCTTTACACACTACAAGTTGGTTGCACAATACCTCAAAGAGGTGCTATAAAAAGGCCATGGGTGCACTTCATTTTTTAAGGAATTCAATAGCAAAGTTATGTTGCTACTATTCTCTTGAGGAATATTCTATTCTCACCAAGAGTATACTAGCACCATTGCATTGGGCAATCCATCTCACCCCTTGAGTGGATTAGCAAAGAATTATTTCACCATTTTTATTTCAAAGTTGTAAGAAGATCTTATTTGTGGGGGTCCAAGAGCCCTCCCTTGGAGGAAGAAGGGACTCATAGTCCTCTTTCTTCTTGGTGTTTTCTTTCACTGATATAAACCTTACCATTGGTGACATGGGTCTTATTGTTTCTTTTTTCCTTATGTCCCTATGCTCATTAGTTTAGTTGTTATTTTATTTCTTAGTTTAATTCTTAGTTTTTCTTTTATATTTCTTTCTCTAACCCTTCTTCTTATAGTTGTCCTGCTTAGCAAACCCAACTAAGCTTGCAAGCACCTCTATTTTGCTCACTAAGGTGATGAAAGAGGCACAATAGATTGGTGACTCCACTGGGGAAAGGTATCAATTTCCTACCCCATTTGGTTTTTTCTATTTCTTCTTTTGGTTTATTTAACTTGCAGGTGCATTAAACCGACCTAAGCTGACCTGCAAAACATCCAATTCCAAGTTGAATTGGTAGAATTCCATCCAGAATTTTCTTTCACGACCGTGTGTCATCTGTGTGCGGGTTTTTTGGCCCACAGACATGCATCGTGCGCACATGCACCTAAGTCACAGTTCTGTTCTGCACACCTGCACCCATAAGCTTGTTTTGGTCTGCACACAGGTGCTCAGTGTGCCTCTGTCTCCATTGAGACCCACACACCTGTGCAAAAAATACACATTGTAAGGTTTTTTGAGATTTGGGGAAGGCCCTTAGCCTTCTTAAAAGTGATTTCATGCATGTTTTAAGCTGTACCACACTTAGTCCCCTCTTTATATAAAGGTATTAGTCAAAACACATAGGCACTTAGGGGGTTTAAAATCATTATTTCCTCTTTTGCTTTCATTTTCGCCACATGGATGGCTTGCTTTGACTAAAAATATAAGTTGGAAATCATTTGTAATCACATATAACTTTCATTGGGACTAGAAGTTGGATAAAAATTGCTTAGTATGCTCTTCTCTCGCACTTCCAAGCGACCTTGAGAATCAGAAAAATATTGTGGGACAATTTCATCTCCCTTGAGAAGATTAAAACCTTTAGGAGAGGAAAACAACCCCTCTTGGGACTCATCATAGTTTACTTTTCAAAAACATCTTAAGATTGTAACGGGCCCATACATGCCCACATGATCACAATCTAGGATAGTTTCAAATCTTTTTCTTATATTAAATCACAATAGGGAGTTAAAGGAATAGTAAAGGACCCACATGTCCACATGCTAGTTTCCTAGGGACTTTTGAATTACGCAAGGTTGTACCAAAGACACTTAGTTAATTAGGTAATCAACACTTGTAAGGACCAAGCGAAGTCCACATGCAACAAGGTGACACCTAATTCATTAAAATGTTGGAACACTTTCACTCATTCACACACAAAAGTCACTTATCACTCACATAGTTTCTTCTTGAAATGTGGAGGTCAAAGTAAGTTTCCTCCAAAGGGATTCCGAAACACCCCACCCTTTTCTTGACGAAGCTATCCACTCCCATTTAATTTCAACGAGGTTGGTTCACACCCCCAATCCCTCAAACAACTACATCTAAATTTTTTCTAAAATCTCACTAAGTTTTCCTCCACAAGAGGTGCCAAAAGAAATTTTTTAGTCTAGGTAGGATTTCGGGGATAGGCATCCAATTAACTCCCCGTTATCTGGTTCTCACATTGTCAAAACATTAGAAGTTTTCAAATAGGGAACTAAAAATCCTCCAAGTCAAGTGTTCCTAACACCATAAGTCAGGGAGATACCCATGAAGGGTTGAAGGCCGAGGTCCGGTTTTTCTGTGCATTCCCCCTTGAGGCAGCCACCTCTTGGACGGGATCCAACCCGTGACCCATTTCTTAGGCCAAAAATCTAAATGCCGCACTTTGACCAAGGTACCTAGTGACCAAATTTTAGGACATCTACCTAGGTGGCAATTGTGGGCTGCAATTGCACCTTGATCGGATTTTGTGTGGCTATTGGGAAATATCGCCAGCTCTTTTGGGATATGCCCCCTTTACCCCTCATTATAACTGATTATTTCATACTTCACTAGTTTCTCTTCTGGTGACTTCAGAACCCACTGTTGAGTACTATTGGAAGGTCCAGTTCTTTTTGAGAGGAAGGACATTACATCTTTTAGGACACGAGCATTTGTTTTCTTTGATTCCCCACGTGGAAAAAACCCGCTTATCCACATATATGCTTCTTTTTCAAAACACTTTATGTATGATTCACTTCTGATTACATTTTGACCTAGATATATATATTTTGTAAAGTTCAAAAATTGCAACAAAGGCTCTTGTTTATTTTCACTCATCACATTTTTCACACACCCACTCAGCTAGTCAGACATCATAGGGGACCCACAGAACCCTCGTCGTTCGAGACGCTTACTAAAACTCCCTCCTATTTTAGGGGGAGTTCCTAGTCTTGCCAACTCATCGACATCACCTTCACACACTCCTGTGAGTGCCATTGTCTTAGGATCAACTTTGCTTGGTTCCACATTACTTGGGTCCACTTCCCAAGGTCCTCCGTCCACTCACTTTCCTTTAGAAGGAAGCGGGGGACCAACTTCCTCTCAAGGGGGAAGTACCAACCCACCTAGCCCCCCTCAAGGGTCAGGTTCACAACACACTCACACCATGGCTGGAGCTAATCCTCCCCCCCCACTGCAGATGCCATATTTGGCCTCTCTTAACATACCAGATCTAAGAAAACTCACCAATGATCCCATATTGCATGACCCCACATGGCCCGCAATGCCTACCAAGCTACCTTCAGACATCCCCAAGTTTGAAGGAAAGGCAACTGATGACCCTACCAACCATGTCATGACTTTCCACCTATGGTGCTCTTCCAACAACATTATGGATGATTCCATCAAACTACGATTATTTCAATGCACACTCACTGGCCCATCCGACAAATGGTATGTAGACGAAAAATCGGGGTCCCATGCGACTTTCGAGTCCTTGGCCAAAGCATTTTTTACCTTCTTCCAATTACCAGTCATCCATGACAATGGTCTGGAACTACTCTCTAATTTCAAACAAACATCAGCCACACATATCGCTGATCACATTCACAAGTGGCATAGACGACGTAGTTTGTGCAAAGATGAAACCACCAAACAACAATGTCTTGACTGGTTTCTCAGATCACTTGTATCTCTCCTCGGTAAAGATGTAGCTTCCACCTTCCCTCAATCCGAAGAGGAAGCCATCAGTAAGGCTCAACAATATGACCTCATATATTCACAATAAGGGTACTTATACACAGTACTTCCTGACCTCCCCAAACCCATGCCATTCGGTCAAGACAAACCCAGAATGTCTCACTCAGCTGACAGATTGATTGTTAATACCACACACCACAATCCTCAACCCCAACCACCACCAATGTATGGCACACCTCAATATCCACCGACATATGGGGGAAACTCTTATTACCCCCCACCCCCTTATCAACAACCACACCCTGTTGCTATTCCTCCACCCATTAGTGGGCCATCGTCGGCACCCCCAATACACCCCGCTATCTAAACAAGTTTTGGTACCCCCTGAATACGGAAAATCCGACCCATCCGTCGAATAATACCAAAACGAAAGGAAGAAACAGGAACAATAACAACCTAGGCCAAGGCAGGAATCAACCCCAACAAAACCAACCTACTGGGGGCAACCAGAACCAAGGGATTCAAAACCCCCATGGGGGCAATAACAACAGGTGTCAAGGGAGAAATAACAATACTATCAAAATCTCTTTGCCTTGTTCCCTTTGCGGTGAGTTCAGTCATTATACTCATCATTTCCCCCAAATCACTGATTTTAAACGGATGAAAGACTCAGGCAGTCTACCACATACTCTAGCACTTCCTGCCCCTCAACAGGCCCCACAACAATACATGCAACAACCCCCCCCAGCCGTACTGCAGAACCCTATTCCACACCAAGGTGTGATAAATACACAATAGTACACGTAGCCTACCCCACCTTAGTTAGGATAGTATCTCAACCCAAACAATCCCGTAGATCGTACTATCCTCCTCACCAGTGAGGAAGAAATCCTTCTGTAAACACATAATCATCAGTATCATACACCTGTTGAGTCTCCTCCGATTCCCTCAGAACCAACCCCAACACCAACGAGACCCCCATTGGTAATCCCTCGCCCTAACGCTGAAACACCTCTTCGCATCCCTCGCATACCATTGTGCAGGAATGTCCACAACCCCCAGACTAGGGTGGCTCATAATTATAGTTTGGTTGACAACTTAGCACAATCCTTGGTTGCTATGTCAGTCTTAGAAGTCCTTCAAACTTGTCCCACTCAACGAAAATCATTACTTTCCACCTTGGGGGCTGTCGACCCCATGGACACTCAACTCATCACATTTGATCTCGACAGCAGAGAACCTCGCCTTCCCGCTCTGATCGCTTTTCAAATCCCAGTAAAAATTTGGAACATTACAGTTCATCGGTGCATCATCGATGAAGGTGCATCCACATGCATTATGTCCAAATCTATATGGTAGAAACTTGGTTCCCCCGAACTCATACCATCTGCCATTACCTTACGAGCTTATGATAGACGACCATTGTCTCCTGAAGGGCTTTTCCAAAATGTCCGCATAGAACTCGGGGGCAAGACTATTCTCATCGACATTGAAGTTATCAATGCCCCACTCAATTATAATATCCTGTTCGGTCATAGCTACATGTACGCTATGAAGGCAGTTGCCTCTTCCATCTTCTAAATGATGATGTTCCCCCACAACGAGAATATCATTACCATTGACCAAGTCTCACATTACGAGCCTAACCCTACTACCAACATCGATAACATTATTCCTCTCATCCACATGAGTCATGAAGCATACCCACTCATCGAAATGGGTCCCATAATTTTCAAAGACCCATCATTGTTAGGAACTTAACATGGTGCACCACCACTCCTTCATCCTTCCAATCAAGTATGCATCATATCATCCAATGGAACTGACATAGAGGATACCCTTCCTCCTAGGGAGGCTTCTATAATATATGACATCCCACTAGTCGCAGATCTCCCCCCTCACGAGCCTCCTGCGAACTCGTCGACCCCACCAGTCCACAATTTCACCTCTCCCCAAGGCCATATTCTAGTTTGGGAGATAGTTCCCAAAGCGATTACTCAAATCCCCTTCTTCTACCCTCCACCTGGCGTACAATATTTCCAAGTAGCAACAACGCTTACCGTCCCTAATATGGTGTTAGAAAATCTAGTTTGGTAATTACATCCACCAGAGATGGTCCCTCGACCATCCCTTCCCCCCCAAATGGAAGGAATCCCAATGACGATTCCCATACTCACTCCCACCATACCCTCTACACCCCCACTCACTACCCTCCCTGCCACAGCTGGGGGTAGGATAAATAAGAATGAGCCCACAGCTCCACTTCCCCCACGCGTCCAACCCCCTTGCGCACTATGTGAGAAAGATGGACACCAAACCAACAACTTCCCATCTCTACCCGAGTTACAAAACCCGATTCTGCTCAGTCAAACAGCATCAACGTTCGCCACAGTAGCAAGTAATGCCACCCCTGCCTCTCACTCAAGTAGTAAAGGGCTGGGAACTAAATTCGCTTGCGTGATATGTTCAGAATATGGCCATTATACACACCATTGCCCAGCACTGCCACGCTTTCGACAGACATTAGCCGTAGTACGCCAAATATTCCAGAACAAACCCAATCTAACTACATCATCCCTACCAAAAATCATTGACATCCATTATGTCACAACTTCAGTCAATGAATGTATGAGGTTCCCTTGCTCTCTATGTGAATCCTTAGATCATTTTACATACCAATGTCCTATGATCATTGAATACAGGAAACACCAATTGAATCTGATTCAAACCCCTATAGAATCGATAGTTGACCTTACCTCGTTGCTAGAGATTCTTCATATCATTTCTCCTGAACCCGAGGTGCTTCCAACACCTCCAAGGTTCTTGGATGACTTATTTGAGGATTCACCCCCAAATCCCCCCAATTCTCCCATTCATTTCCCTACATAAATTTTACACCCAACTACCACGGGTACTCCTTAGTACTTCGATATTTGGTTTATGTTGAGTGAACCATTGCAACCTCATTGCGTCGTTCCCCCTTCTTCTTCATCACCAGGAGACAGCCACACAATGACAGTCACCGATATCACTCCTTACGACCCCTTGTATTCCCATCAATTCCACTATGATGAGGACATACTCGAAGAGTTTAACACCCTCGACTACCCATGGAATGCGCTACACCACCGCATGCTCTTCTTCCCATAGGAAGAATCCATGCCTCCTAACCAACACCCCATATACACGATCGAAACCAAGGATTTTATCCCATCAGGGCATATTGACTGGTTCAACAACCCTATTCATGCCCCTGATGCTTTTGAAGAAGGCAACATGGCCAACATTTCCCCGACCATCAAAATCGACATTTCCATCAAAAATGGAGTTGTCGAGGAAATCACCATTGGCGCCGCTTGCACTCCTCAAGAAATCACTGCCTATAAAGCCCTCTTCCAAGAATATCGGGATATTTTTGCCTGGTCATACACAAAAATGCCTAGCCTTGATCCTTCTATCGTCGAACATTGCATCGACACTTGGCCTGACGTTACACTAGTTCGTCAAAAACAGCGACCGCTACACCCATCCAAAGCAGCGGCCATCAAAGCCGAGATTGACAAATTATGCGCGGATGGGTTCATCTACCCCATCACCTATACATCATGGGTTTCGAACCCTGTACCCGTTAATAAAAAACAGGGCGTTATCTGCGTCTGCATGGAATTTCGCAATTTCAATCACGCATGTCCCAAAGACAACTTTCCAATGCCTTTCATCGATCAAATTATCGACGACTGTGTAGGCCACGAGGCTCTATCCTTCATGAACAACTTCTCTGGTTATAATCAAATCCAAATTCACCCAGTCGATCAATACAAAACCGCATTCACTACCCCTTGGGGTACTTTTGCATACTGTGTCATGTCTTTTGGCTTAAAGAATGCTGGCGCAACTTTCCAACGGGATATGACATATATTTTTCACGATCTGGCTCATATCATCCTTGCATATGTGGAAAACCTCACCGCTCGATCCAAGAAACAAACCCAACATCTTGATGATTTACGGATCATCTTCCAATGGTGTCGTCAGTACAACATCCACTTGAACCCCCTCAATTGCGTGTTCTGTGTCATTGCAGGGCGCCTCCTCAGATTCATCGTTTCCCAAAGCAGTATTACCGTGGACCCCCTCAAAGTCCAAGCCATCACAAAAATTCCACCTCCCTGGAGTTTACATCAACTCCAGAGCCTACAAGGAAAAGATAACTTTCTACGGTGATTTTTCCCAGACTACACCACTCGTGCACACAGTTTCCTTCGCTTACTACGCTATGACATCCCATTTCACTGGGATGACCATGCCCAAAACAAATTTGACGATCTTAAAATGACACTATCTAACGCCCTTTTAATTAGTTCACCCGACTATAATCGCGACTATATCCTCTACATATCAGCATCAGTTGTCTCAGTAGCAGGAGTTCTCATTCAAATCGGTGATGACGATCGTGATCATGTCATTTACTACGTTAGTTAAAACCTCTCAGGGCCAGCCTTGAAGTATAAACATGAAGAGAAACTAGCCCTTAAATTCGTCCTCACAGTCCAGAAACTGCGTCATTACATTCTACTTCGCACAACTAAGGTCGTAGTAGATTCCAACCCTATGCAATACTTGCTCAGCCGTTGGAAAATTAATGGAAATTTGTCCGATGGATCGTTATCCTTCAGGAGTATGATCTTGAGTTCTCAACAACCAAGAGCAAGAAAGCTCTCGTCCTCGTCGAACTTGTCATATCCTTCCCCTCTGACACTACCAGTGCCCCCGTCAATACCGACTTCCCCGACGAACATCTCTTTTACATCACTTGAGATGATCCTTGGTATGACGACCTCCTCGTCTACCTCTGAACCCAAAAGTTCAGTAACCACCTCTCACGAAATGATCGTTGTCATATTCGCCATCAGGCCCCCCGATATCTCCTCATTGGCAATATCTTATATCGATGAGGGGTTGATACCATACTTCATCGATGCTTGACTATTGACGAGGTCGATAGAGTACTAAACAAATTCCATAGCGAAGCATGTGGGGGCCATCTTTCGGGAATGTCCACTGCTCAAAAAATCATCCGAGCAGGTTATTTTTGGCCTACATTGTTTCACAATTGCATTCACGCCGTAAACCAATGGTAGAAATGTCAGCTTTATGCCAACAAATCACGAGCAACACCTTCTCTTCTTCACCCAGTCATTACTGCCGACCCCTTTTGTAAATGGGGCATTGACTTTATGACTTGTAATCCCACTTCCAGCAATGGATACAAATACATTGTTCTCACAATCGATTACTTCACAAAATGGGCAGAATCTATTCCCACCTTCAACAATACCGCTAACACCATAGCACGTTTTTTCTTTAACCACGTCATATTCCGCTTTGGAGTATCCCTCCAACTAGTTTCCGATCATGGGAAACACCTTGAGAATGAGATTTTTGTCGAACTCTCATCTCGGTTAGGATTCTCCCACGAGTTTGCCTCACCATATTACCCTCAGTCTAATGGAAAGGTCGAAGCAGTTAACAAGGTCCTCAAGACCATGTTACAGCGCACAGTTAATAAACATAAGACCAATTGGCATCATATGTTATTTTCCACGCTATGGGCTTATCGTACGGATGTGAAAATAACCACTGGTTTCACACCATTTCATCTAGTCCATGGGGTTGATGCCACTCTTCCCATTGACAGTGAAATTCCCACCTTACGCACTGCAATTGAGCTATTACCCGACACTGCTCCAATGGAGAAGTGCCTGCTGAACTTAGAGTCCCTGGATGAAGATTGTTGATCTTCATTACAGAACAATGAGGCAGCCAAAAAATGATCAAAGGCCACCTTTGATCGCCATGTCAACCTTCGCTCATTCCATGAAGGCGACCTCGTCCTTGCTTACGATATCTCTCACGATACCCTTGGTCATGGAAAATTCGAGTCACTATGGCATGGCCCCTACATTATCCAAAATTGCCTCACCAAAGGCACCTACATCCTGACCTCTCCCAAAGGCCTCTCTCTCGAAGAACCTATCAATGGGTTATACTTAAAGAAATTTTATGCCTAAGCATAGAAATTCTACTTCAGGTTATTTCTTTTATAGTGTTTTTAATCTTTTTTCCATCCCTCACGTCTAAACTATCATTTGTGCTATTGACAAATGCTTCCTCCACCAGCCTACCACATCGGTTACACCGACAGCGCCAGTCGTTGGACACAAAATATATCTTTGGCAGCTTAGGCCCTCTATACCCCCTCACATGAAATGCTCCATTCGAGCGACATATGTTTGGGTTCAGCCACCAACAACCAAGCCGAATACACTGCCGTCATTGGCCTCCTCACCGATGCCCAACATCATCGTATTCGTCACCTTAGCATCTTTCTCAACCCTCAACTAGTCGTTCTCCAACTCAACAATGTGTACCGTATTCGCGATCCTTTCCTCTTTTGCAAATACCTGCAGGTTAGAATTTTATCTTGACATTTTGATTTCATTACATTTACACATATTCCAAGACAATTGAATCAAATTACAGATAACTTAGCTAACACAGTGTTAGATTGGCATATATCACATCAAGATACCTCTACACATACACAAAAATATCAAAAACCTGTCACAACATACATAGATTAGACATCATCAAACAAATTAACAAAGCACATGTGATGGGGTTGAGACCACTCTTCCCATTAAGTGAGAAATTCCCACCTTACGCACTGCAATTGAGCTATTACCCGACACTGCTCCAATGGAGAAGTGCTTGCTAAACTTAGAGTCCCTGGATGAAGATTGTCGATCTTCATTACAGAACAATGAGGCAGCCAAAAAATGATCAAAGGCCACCTTTGATCACCATGTCAACCTTCACTCATTCCACAAAGGCAACCTCGTCCTTGCTTACGATATCTCTCACGATACCCTTGGTCATGGAAAATTCGAGTCACTATGGCATGGCCCCTACATTATCCAAAATTGCCTCACCAAAGGCACCTACATCCTAGCCTCTCCCGAAGGCCTCTCTCTCGAAGAACCTATCAATGGGTTATACTTAAAGAAATTTTATGCCTAAGAGTAGAAATTCTACTTTAGGTTATTTCTTTTATAGTGTTTTTAATCTTTTTTCCATCCCTCACGTCTAAACTATCATTTGTGCTATTGACAAATGCTTCCTCCACCAGCCTACCACATCAGTTACACCGACAACGCCAGCCGTTGGACACAAAATATCACTTCGGCAGCTTGGGCCCTCTATACCCCTCACATGAAATGCTCCATTCGAGTGACATATGTTTGGGTTCAGCCACCAACAACCAAGTTGAATACACTGTTGTCATTGGCCTCCTCGTCGATGCCCAACATCATCGTATTCGTCACCTTAGCATCTTTCTTGACCCTCAACTAGTCGTTCTCCAACTCAACAATGTGTACCGCGTCCGCGATCCTTGCCTCTTTCGCAAATACCTGCAGGTTAGACTTTTATCTTGACATTTTGATTTCATTACATTTACACATATTCCAAGACAATTGAATCAAATTATAGATAACTTAGCTAACACAGTGTTAGATTGGCATATATCACATCAAGATACCTCTACACATACTTAAAAATATCAAAAACCTGTCACAGCATATATAGATTAGACATCATCAAACAAATTAACAAAGAACATTTAAACATCACATAGATCCCAAAATGTATACTCATATATATATAAATCGATCTACTGTGACATCAAAATGTTTACATACAAATATACAAACCTCTGCAGGCCAGCGAAGCACCTCGGTAAAAAATGTGCTCACCAGCCTATATACAAAATACAGAAATAGATAGAGTGACACTCATGGTGCCTTGAAAGCACCACCTCCTGCCCCTCCCTCAGGAAGTGATCCCCCACCCACTACTGGTCCCTCTGGATCGAAAAGTAACTGTCCAGTCATAGCAGCACCTGCTACTGCTGCTTGTCGTACCATGGCCCTCCATGGTGGCAGAACTCCCACACACTTCTCTAGGATTCCCTCATCTTAGATGCGCGACCACATGCCCTTAAGAACACCCTATAACACCACCTCTAGGTGGCGGAGAATATCCTCAAAATCTAATCCGGCATCCGCCGGAGGAGCATGCGATGGCCCGACACCTGGGTCATCAAATCGACGTCTCCTCATTACGCTCTCATCCTCAATAGGTCTCGCCTCGGCATCCTCATGCCGATGTCTCTCTCCTGCCCACAACCCTCCCCGTAGTGGTCTCCTCGGCTCCTGTCAAGTCGGTGCTCTTAGTAGCTCAACCTCGCGCCCGCGTGGTCCCACATCTGAGCATACAAACAAACAAAAGATAGTATCAACATCCATACCAAATACACATGTCATGCTATCTCAAAACATCAATACATATCAAACTCATAAACATACCTCGGTGATCAAATACCTCCCCTAGAGGTAGCACCATATCCGGATCACCCTGGAAGTCAACACCAACGTATGGGTACTGCTGTATCACCTGCGACATCTGCTGCCACACCTGCGCTACCTCCGCTGTAAAAACGTGGCTGCCCTCACCACCACCATGGCGAACCAAAATCGTCGCCCACCACTTTAGTCGCGGCTCTCGTGCCTCAGGCATGCCCAATAAAATCCTAGGGTGCAACATAAGCACCCTCTCCAAAAACTAGGACACCAGGATGGACCCAAAGACAAAGTCCCCTATGTTAGTGGACCAACATCGGTCCAGCTTCCCGACCATCCTAACATGCAGCGTAAGCCCCCAGGCAAAGTGCTCACCGGCCAGTACCCTCCCCATAATAATTAGCTAACCACCATTGATTCGCTGAGTCGCGAGGGACCCATACACCCTCACAATCATCGCTGCTATACAACGATGCGCTAGAGCATCCATCGTCCCGATGCTCATGAAGGAGCACGACATAAAGTTCTCCCTGGAATAGTACCTACGGCCCAATGTCACTAACGCCATGTTCGCAGGTAACACCGACTCCTCTAGTAGGGGCATTCCCTGAAACGGGAGCCCGGTCAAAAAATATATATCCTCCACCGCAGTGAAGGAAATCTGCTCTCCCCGCACCATAAGACAATGCAGGTCCAGAATCCACATCCGGATAAGGAACTCTAGGAGATACTCTTGCACCCATATCAATGGGCACTCTAAGAACTTCAGCAACCCACAGGCTTCCAAAGTAGCACGAACCCCCGTCTCCTTAATCGCCACGGCATCCCTCAGTTGGGACCAATCCCGCTCTCGCCAACCGACCGACATCATGAAAAATGATCGCATGCAGCCACATAAAAAAGTCCTAGGTCAGCCATATTGACCATCAAAAACATTAAAAAAGATAAGTTTTACACCTGTCAACCTTTCCCCCAAGGCGTGGATGTTTAACCCATAGGCACGCACATATGTACGCCTGTTCACCCCGCAGGCACACACGTATGCGCACATGTTCACCCCATAGGTGTGCACTCAGGCACGCTTGTCCATAACACAGGTGCACATATGTGCGCACCTAATCACCCTACAGGGGTGCCTCCATGCACACCTATCATGAACACAAGCGCACATCAAAGCACGCATGTCCACTACACATCCGCGCACACATGCGTGGCTGTGTACCAAACAGGCGTGCACATCATGCGCGTCTTTGTCCCACCTATAGGCACCCCCATGCACGACCATCCGGATAACAGGAACACACTGATGTGTGCATATTTCCGGATCGCTCGCTTATTTGGGGGCCCACACCCCTAACACCCCCTGTACATCCCTCCGTACAGCCCCTACCCAAAAATGGAAAACCTAATTCTATGCAGGATGATCAAACTACTAACCTGAAGCTCACTAATCTTGAATTGGTTGCCTTGCTCTCCTAGAATCTCCAAATCTCCTTTGAATACCTCTCATCCAGTCACTCTAGCAGCAAGTACAAATGAGGTGGCAATGTGGGCCCTACTGCTATATATAGGCCTTTCCGCCAAACTTCCAATCACCATTCCGGGAGCTCCGGGTGTCCGTTCTTCGTTCATATTTAGCCACGGGATCAACATCCCGTCATCTACATCAATACAGTCCCTGGGCCATTTTTCATCCTTAGCCCCCGGGGTGCCATTTTTTCATACCTCGTCCAGGTACACATGCTCATGTTCAAAATTATCAAATAAATGCTCGTATGCTCGATTCTCTTCAGATATTGTTCACGTTAGGTATTTGGTTTACATGTGTGCAGGTACTTGGTCATCATACATCAACGCAACCCCTTCAGGTATATAATCAACACTGGCATGTAATCATTCCCTCTGAATCTCAATTGCATCTCCAGTCACACCCTCTGACATTTTCCTATAGGATCTCCATCTCTGGCTCTGTAGTACCAACACCTCCATTTGCATCTTAGGTACTGTCACCCGGTAGCACTCTCCCCCACATGTGTTGTCTCATTCATAGCACTCTTTTTCACTTTGACACTCATGCTGTTTTTCAAACCCTTTAGGGATGGGAGTCCCGATAGTCTTACATCATGTCGCGAATCATCCACATACTCCTCCTCATTTTGCTAGATTTCCCACCGGAGTCCCAGATTATCTCTTCAAGGTTCTATTTTTTACTGCACCTCTGTAGTATCATGAACCCTCCATTTCATCCACAATCAGTTTTCCCCTCTACAAATTTCCCTTCATTTCACCTACCTCATACAGAAACCCACCCATGGGGCCTCCACCAGTTCTCCAAGCAAATTGCGCCCTACCCAGGCCAACCATATTACATCGAGGCACCCATTTCTATATTCGTACACTCATCCCAAATTGTTCTTTATTTATTTGGTACATTGTAAAAAGCCTTTGTTTCCAGCATTTACATTACCTTTTTTTCATCACCTTTGGCGACCTTCTTCCCTTTTTTGGCCAACACAACCCATGTCGCCCTTGGTTGGGGAAACCCTTATCATCTACCCTTGTTAACATTGTCCATATACTCCAAGTATCCCATAGGCCACTTACCTATGCCCTCTAAGTTTGTTCACTCTGTCCCGCCTCTGGCACAACTTATCCCACGTCTTGTTGTCCCCCTGACACTCAACTTAGTTGCACGGTTGCAGCCACTTATCCTTCGCATATACCCCCAACCAAGGGTAGTCTTGAGTCTTCATACATATTGACTTCGACCATGTACCTCCTCCAGTTCCTAACCTCACCTAGTAGATTTCACGAAGCCCTTTGCTTCTAGGAGTCGCATCCCCCTTTTTGTCGACATCAACACAGTTTTCCAGAAGGGCAACAATATATTGACTCTTATTACCTTTCCAATGAGAGATCTTGGACGACACAGGGAGAACCACAATTTCTCTCTGCTATCGTTGACCCCCGTAACATTCTACTTCAACACTTTCTCATGTTACGGTGGGTCTTAATTTGCGACTATTACAGTTATTTCTTATATTTTCCGAAGACCTCTGAACTTGGTTGGGCTATCAATGCCTATAGAATCCGTGATATTTCTTACAAATGTCACTACCTACTTTTCAGAGTATGTTCCTCCACATAATTGTCTTCTGCCTTTATCACAACTGCCCCTGAGGGCACTGCAGTTGTCTACATCAACACATCATTCATTTTTTGAGTTACATGACATGAACATGGGGCATGCCCGCCTCGTTTGTACACAGTTTATTTTTACACACCTTATGGAAGGTTGGGTTCTACAGGTTCCCTTCTCCCTCCAATGGGTAACTCTTGACAATCCCACTATCTCTCTCTCTTACAATGAAACTCTCAGTAGAAGAAACATTGATGGATTTTGGCTATACGTATGATCCTAACCTCATCCATAAGGGGGCATCTATTATCACTGAAATTTCATCCGCAAATGGTTACAAGAATTTAGCATCGCCAAACAGTTATGAGGTCACCCATGGACCAAAATTACCACAAAAGCATTTCCAAAGGGTCAAAAACTATACAACCAGTGACAAAATTAAAGTGCACTATGACTACATAGGGCGCACGCGGACATGCGTGAAACATAAACACATAAAAAGTGCACATGCGCCCAATGTGCGACTGTGGTTGCAAAAAGCTGTGCACATGTGAGAACAACACATTTATGAGAGTTTTCAGCCTCCCACCCACTTTTGTTTCAGCTTCCAATTTGATTTGACACTCAAATCTGGACTGGATCCGACTGGGTGGCTAGTCAAAGACCTAAAAATGCCCTAATTATCCTCTTTACACACTACAAGCTGGTTGCACAATACCTCAAAGAGGTGCTATAAAAAGGCCATGGGTGAACTTCATTTTTTAAGGAATTCAATAGAAAAGTTATGATGCTACTATTCTCTTGAGGAATCCTCTATTCTCACCAAGAGTATACTAGCACCATTGGATTGGGCAATCCATCTCACCCCTTGAGTGGATTAGCAAATAATTCTTTCACCATTTTTATTTCAAAGTTGTAAGAAGAGCTTATTTGTGGGGGTCCAAAAGCCCTCCCTTGGAGGAAGAAGGGACTCATAGTCCTCTTTCTTCTTGGTGTTTTCTTTCACTGATATCAACCTTACCATTGGTGACATGGGTCTTATTGTTTCTTTTGTCCTTATGTCCCTATGCTCATTAGTTGAGTTGTTATTTTATTTCTTAGTTTAATTCTTAGTTGTTCTTTTATATTTCTTTCTCTAACCCTTTTCCTTATAGTTTTCCTTCTTAGAAAACCCAACTAAGCTTGCAAGCACCTCTATTTTTCTCACTAAGGTGATGAAAGAGGCACAACACCTAGTTCTAGGCCTCTTCACCACTGGTTTGGTACCAAGCACAACGCCCAAGATCTGGTTAGCCTGCACACTTGATAGCACAACATCGTTCGGTAGCTATCAAGGGGGAGGTATTTTCCTCTACTCCAGCTGTGGTGTCTCTTCTTCCTTCTCTGAGTCTGTTTGTGTCAGAGCGTCTAGCTTCTTATGTTCGGGGCCTGAACTCAGTCCCTCTCCTATTTCCTTGTATTTTTTCTTGAGCAGCTTCATAGGCAGAATGTAATGCATCCCTGATTTATGCGGGCCACGTTTAACTCGTGGCCATGACATGACTTCTTTATTGAAATCTTCCTCATACAAATAGAACAGTAGCATATGTGTGTGGAAATGTTCCCAACTGGCATGTCTCGGCCAGATGAATGTGTTGTGCCAGTTCATGCTGAAGGAAATATTCCTCGTGTTTCAATTGAGGATCTCCTATGGGATGTACATCCTCTGCGTTACGTCTATCATAGCATTATACCATTTGGAAAAGGCTTCATTGTTGAGTGTTGTGTTCTCCGAGTCTGGTATGGACTGCCATGGCTCAAACATCTTCACCATGCATCCTTTATTTGGTATTTATGTGGTTGTCTTCCCACAAGTGGCTTCCATTTGAGCATTGTGAATGCCACAAGTAGGTATCCATAGGTGAAGGTTCCTCCCTTTTCCTATGCTTCCTCACAAGCTATTGGTAGTTCCTCCAGTAGGAAACTACACCAATTGAACACTGCTCCCTGTTCGCAAAAGTCGACGACTGATAGCGCATATAGGGTGCATTATCCCTTATAGTAAGACCTCATAACCTTGTTGGATATGATGTAGAAACCAGTCTGGACTGTTTTAGGCAGTATTGGTTCAATGACTGTTGTGCGTCCTCCTTTCTTTGTGTTAAACTTCTCGTATAGGTTGGGCTTGTCTTTCTTTTTCCTGTGCTTGCTGCGACCCTGAAATCCCTTCGACACATCTTCTCCTTGGGAGGATAGTCCCGTGAGATACTGGATATCTTCTACATGGATTGGATACCGCTTATCCAACCATAGACTTCTATCATGCACTCTGCTTATCAGGAATTTCGTGCAGCGCCCAATCTCGCTTGTGGTACCAAATACTAGTAATTGTCTCAGGTTCATGATGGTGGAGTTAAATAAGTTGATGAACTCTGCTCTTGGTAAAAATTACATTTCTTCGGTTCCATCTAGATCTATCTCCCAAAATATGTCTATGTGTATCTGTGGGAACAAGGATGAGTCTGTGAGGTCAAGGTCGAATAACTTAACGTGTTCTACCTTTCCTTTGAGGTCGCCCATGATCTCGACCCGGGGGTCATAGGGCTCATCTGGTACTGCTTATTTTGTCATGGTGGTTCGGTTTGTTGTGGTTCTCGACATTCCTTCCTCTATGGAAGATAAGAACTAGTGCTACATTTGCGGTTTTTACAATGCACAGAATTAGTTCACACTGCTGGATTCGGAAATGGCTATGCTTGTTTTTGGAAACAATACTTTCTCAACAGAGTTCTGAGAGCCTTATACTTGGCTTAACTGGGAAGTTTTAGCAGTAAATGATCATCATCATGACCGTATAGATGCACCTGGGTGTGAGTTTCCTGATGGGACGGTTTAATCAAGGTAAATCCTATGGGGAGATCTTGGCATTTACTTATTTGAGTGGAATAGGGATGTGGTCAAATTGAGACCTTTATGTTTGACGGGTGGGTGTCCCGCTGTGAAATTCAATGGCATCTTGGAATAATGCGGATTTATGTCTTAACAACGTCAGTCGGGGTACCAAAATGGAAATAAAGGTTGTGATTGGACTGGGTTTGTGTGGCCTATAATTCAGATTGGATTGGGATTCATGGCGCCTCTGATGACAAAGGTTGTCTCTGCCACCCTTAATGACTGTCATTAATGGAATTTTCCATGCTTCAATTCTTGTACTACTGAGTCATCCGTTTTGTAGCAACCAACACTTAAACAAAAAAAATGAACTATTTGTTATGGCGTGACACTGCGTACATAGACATTATTAACTGATTTTACAACATTTCAAAAAGAAAATAAAACTCAAATCTAACTATTGTACAAGCTCCTTCGAATTGGAGCAACTGTCCTTCTTTCTCAATTTTGAGATAGGTAGGGATTTAGGCGAGCACCATTCACACATCCCGGTCATAGCACACCATCGAGTTGTGCGAGTCTAACTGCTCCTGAAGGTTGGATCTCCGCAACTATGTAAGGTCCCAACAAGTGCATATGCAGCTTGCCAGGATGCTTCTAGTATCGGTTGTCGTAGAGTAATACCTTGTCCCCTTGTGTAAATACCTTGGTATTAATGTGTCGGTCATGCCAAGATTTTTGTCTTGCCTTTTCAACCGACTGATAGAAGTCTTCTAGAAATATGGTTTCTTCAAGTTCTTGGAGCTCCGTAGGTGTTTGCGCCACTGATTCTTCATCTGTCATATGTGTGGCTTGGGAAATATACAAACTTGGAGTGACGAACTCTGCAGGCACCACTGCCTCTCTCCCATAAACTAGCTGGAATAGTGTGTATCTGTGGAGTTTCTTTTTGTTTGTCATGTAGGCCCATAGTACCACTGTAACTCTATCATCCCAGTCCTCTTGGTTTTCACAACAGACCTTTGTTAGTCCCCTTTCCAGGATATTGTTGAAGGCTTTGACTGTTCCTTTCGCCTATGGGTGGCATGGACTGCTCTTGTGATGTTGAATCATAAATTATGTTGTAAGTGTTGCTATGGTGATTCTAATGAAATGAGCTCCCTTATCACTGTTTAGGCTCCTGGGACATCCGAAGCGGGTAATGATATTTTCAAAGATGAACTGGGCAGCCGTATCTATCGAATAGTCCTGTACCACTACTACTTTTGCCCACTAGGTAAGGTAGTCGGTTGCGGTAATGATGTATCTAGACTTTGAGTGTTTGGTTGTGGGATTGATTGGTCCGATGAAGTCAACTGACCATTTTTCAAATTCCTGTAGAGCTTTAACTAGTTGTAGTGGTAGTTCATCTCGGCATGATAGCTTGCCCACATGTTGACAAACATCGCATGATCTAACGTATGCTTTTGCATCCTTGAAAAGTGTTTCCCACCAAATTCCTTCCTGTATAAATTTATGTGCCATGGCCTTTCCTCCTACATGGCCTCCTGCAACTCCACTATGGCATTCCTATAGTATATCCTACCTTTTGTGATCCAAGACGCATCGTATGAGAATGTTGTCTAGTCCTAGTTTATACAACTATTCAAATATCAACTGGTAATCTATTGCTCTAAAAACCATATGGCGTTTCTGGGTTGTGAAATACGTTTTAGGACATGCTTCTGTACTGAGAAAGACTGTTATGTCCTCTAGATATTCTGGTATGGCCTCAATCCTGAACAAATCTGTGTTTGGGAGATGGTCGTCCACTGTTCCGCCACTTTCTCCTGACTCTAGTTTGGATAGATGATTACGTCCAATGTTGCTTCATCCCGGCTTGATGATAAATTCGAAGGAAAATTCCTGAAATAGCAGTAGCCATCTACAAATTCTCCCTTCTAGCACAGGTTTTTTAACTAGGTATTTTAATGTGGAATGGTCCATAAAGAATTTGAAATGGGAACCTAGCAGATAGTGTCTAAATTTCTGCAGAGCATAAATCATTGCTAAGCCTTCCCTTTCTGTCATTTTATAGTTTCACTCTACTTGCGACAACTTCTGACTCACAAAGTAGATGGGGTGATCCATAGCTCCATCTCTAGGTTGCGTTAAGATAGCTCCGAAGGCAATTCCTAAAGCATCTACATGGACGTGAAGTTCCTTATCCCAATTTGGGAATATCAGAATCAATACTGTAATGAGCTTCTCCTTAATTATCTCAAATGCTTTATCACCTTCGGGAGTTCTTTGAACATTTCAACCTTTTTCAGGAGGTTTTCCAGAGGTTCAGTAATGCTGTCGTATCTTCGAATGAACCTGCGATAGCAACTTGTATGTCCTAGTGTGGAGCGTAACTATTTCGCACTTGTATGTGGCATCATATTCGCAATGACCACAACTTTAGCTGGGTATACCAATACTCCTTCTCAGTCGACTATGTGGCCCAACATATTTCCATGTGGCACACAGAAGATACATTTTCAGAGATTTAATGAGATTTACAATTCTCTGCATTTGTCAAACATTAGCCTTAACAGTGCTACATGTTCCTTGAGCAGGCTATATATTTTCCAATCATCAATATAGACTTCTATAAATTTGTGAATGAACTCTTGAAAGGATGCTATCAAAATCCTGGAGAAACCTGCAGGGGAATTCTTTAAACCAAATGGCATCACATTGTATGCAAAGGATCCCCATTATGTAATGAAAGTGATTTTTCTCTGGTCTTATTCAAAAATCCTAACTTGATGGTATCCTGAAAATCCGTCTGTAAATGAGTATGCTTCCTTCCTCGCAACATGTTCTAGGACCTCATCGGTAAAGGGTGTTGGGAAGGGATCATGTACACAGACAAAGTTGAGGCTTCTATAGTCCACACAGACTCTAATATCCTCAGTGTCTTTCTTGCTTTGGATGACTATCGGGCTGACCCATTCTTCTTCTTATATTGGAAAAATGAGACCTGCTTCTAACATCTTATCAATCTCCTTCTTAACTTTCTCTTTTACTCTCAGGTTAAGATGGTATGGCCTATGTCTGGCAGGCTTAGATCTTGGTTTTAACTCAATCTTCATTTCTCCCATAACTCCTTTGATTCCCTTCAATTCTGAAAAGGTCTTTGGGAACAAATCCTCATATTCCTACAATAAACTCTGTATTTCCTAACTGGTTTGTTCATCCTAGTAATCTCCCACCAAGGCGATCTTAGGTTTCTCTTTGGTTTCTATGTTGAGTCTCTACAATTTTAGTGGATGATTATAGGAACTATCGTTCTGGCTAGGTATGGTATTTTGGATTTCTCCACTCCCCTCTGTCTCTTTGACGACTAGGTTTCTTAGTTCTTTTAATTAATCTAGGCTTTCTAAATGTTTTCTAATCTGATAGCATTCTATAGGTTTTTCAGTTGAGGATAAGTGGCATTTATTCTGAAGTTCTTGGGTATTCTTGGGACACACTACAAAGTTTTATATGTTATTGTTATTGGATGTAAACAAAAGTTCTTTAAGCTTTTGCAAGACTAGTTCAAGCTAAGGGTACTTACTTGTGAATGAGAAGTCCTTGCAAAATTGAGCTGCCAATGTTTGCCAATTGTTGGTCTGTTGTCTAGTTTCCTCATGTACAAACCAAGACTTTGGGATTGGGCCTAGATAATGGGGAAATAGATGAACCTATAAGTGAGAGGGTATCTCCATGGCCTGCCAGTGTGTTACGCACTATTTAATGTGTATTCTAGGGTCTGATTCTCCATTGAACAGTTGCGCAACATGGGGATCTGTCTGCATCCCTAATTCTAGATGCTCCTTATTCCAGAACCTGTACTTAATAGCTTGCTTCACCTCATCCCAAGTTTTGAGTACAACTTTATGAGTGTCCCACCATCTGGTGGGGGTGTTCTAAAAGGCTACATCTAGTACTGAGATTCTTTGATCTTCTCTCACATTTTCTTCCATGTTATGAAAAAAATTGTCTAGGTCTGAGGTGTCATCGTATACTGGGTTTTCTCTAGCTTCGATCCCAATCCATCTAGTCGTTCTGATGGTTGCACATCTCCTTGAGAATCATTCATGTGAGCCTTGTTTCCAACTATCAAAAGCCAGTTCCGAATCTTTGTCCGCTTACTATACACTTCTCCAGCTTACTGATCCATCTGTAGTAGGATTTATATAATCATTTCTGGTCCCAGCTGTTACAGTGTACAATTGGTCTAGTTCTTCTCTTTCCATATTATTGGTTGTTGGTTCTGTGTACCTAGGTCCTACATATGGATCCAAAGGTTGAACTACTTTGATTCCATCAGCTTCAAAATTCATGGTGTCTTTATTTAAATCGATTACTACATAGTTGTCGTAGGTCCAATTGATGTTAAGTAACACAAGATAGGGATCCTTGTCTTCCATGATCTCAATGAATTCAAAGTCAGCTACTGTTTTTAATCCTGCTACATTGATTTCCACATTCTCCAGTCTTCCTATGGGAAAGATATAGTATTGGTTTTCCATTCTTAACTGAATTGGGGAATATGCCAGTCTCAGTTTTCCCAAGGCTTCCTAGGTCTTCTTGGGCAGAATGTTCACATCTGACCCTAGGTCCAACATGGCATCCTTAATTTCTAAGTCATCTAACTGGGCTACCAGTCATAATTATTTTTCGGTTCTTAATTTTCTTTGTTGCACTCTCTGAGTACTTTTCTCAGGAAGATTATCCCTTATCCTTGCTTCTGTGGTTTCTTCATTCCCTAAAACTAGGTACAGTTCATTGCACAACTTTTCTATTAGTTGATCATTCCCAAGAATGTTAGAGAATAATTGAAACCAAAGGTCAACTACATTTTGAGGTTTCTTAGGCTCTCTTGGTATGACTACAGGGTTTCTGGGTGCAGGGGGTGAAGCAGGGGCTTGTGCCATCTTAGGGTAAACATTCGATTCGGGGGGGGGGTTCTTGTGTTTCATGACTAGGAATATTCTGGAATACTTCTATGGCATATTTAAAGAACAATTTTTTCTTTAGGGGGTCATACCTATATCCCTTAGGTGCTTCTTTCTGGATCTGGGGTAAATTTTGAAGAATGTGTATCACGCAAATATTTTGAAAATAGTTGTAATCAAAGAACATATTTAAATGTTGTAGAGATAGATGGCTTATGAAGACATTAGAGAATGAATTTTATTTTAATGTATCTAAGTGTAGTACAGATTCGATGTGTTCGATCTGATCTATCTGTCACAAATATTTACTGTAATAAATGTTATTAGCTGATATATTTTAATTTGATAGGATAGATTTATGATCGTTGGAGGGAAGAACGCGAAGAACCCTCTTGTATAAAGATTTGTATTGTTTCCCAGTAGAGGTTGTTTTTGGCTCTCTAGTTGTTGATGAGATGTTGAATATATTGTATAGGTTTCCATTGTAGTCAAGAGTTGAAAGCTACCAAGAAGTAGTATATGAATACATGTAATTTTCAGTTGAATGAATATAATAGAGGACAATTGTCCCAATGTGTGTCATTGATGCGTCTATCTGAGTGAATGAATGGTATATTTCCTGTTTGTTTGGAATTCTCTATTATTTCTTGTTCTTGAATTTATGCATGCATTTACATGGCTAGATGTATGAATCTGTGAGGTTTAAATAAGTTTCAATTGTTTCTCTTCTACGAGCGAGTGCAAGGAGTGCATAACGTCCGCAAGGAGTGCGTTGACAGAGTTTGTTTCGACTCGTAATATTAGAAGAGATAGCATAAAATTTATGCATGAAAGGAGTGAATAACATCCACAAGGTGTGCGTGACAGAGTCCATTTTGACTCAGAAGCTCAGGAGGAATAGTTGATATTGTCCATGGAGTGGCTGGATTTCAGAAGAGAACCTATTGCAAGGTGTGCATAGGATGAAATTTTGACTAAGGGTTGAAAAGATCATTCACGGAAGAAAAATTCTGAGGAAGAATAAGCTTAGGAGGGAGAATGTCGAGAAATATTCAAAGGGAAGAGTCCTTTAATTTTTCCCAAACTAACAAACTAGATCCGTCTCGGAGGAGAGATATTTTTTCTAGACAGTTAGATCTAGGAGAACTGCACAGAGGTTGGTCATAAATAATTTATGCACTTTGTGGTTTGGAATTTTGGAGGTATTGTAATAGAAAAGTCACAAAACCATGGACTTGCGAAGCAATATTAACCACTGGCTACGAGGAGAACATGTGGCAGTGGATTAGGAAAATATGGGAATTGGAAGTCCAGAGGTTCTCGTGTGAAGTGAACGGGGAAACTCTCGAAGTCACTAAACCCGAAGCATAATTGGACCATCAGATCCAAAGAGACACATGGCAGAGACCCATGAGTTCAAGGAAGGTTTCTTCAAAAAGAAAAGGAGGAGATTGAAGAATCACTAGAGCCCAAATTGGTGAAGGGTTGTCTCGAGGTCATATCCCGTGGTCGCATAGTGGAGGAAGAGTCTAGTGCAAGACTAATACTCATGAATCAGTTTCGCCAAGCATCAGAGAGTGGAGTTTTAAGTGATCTGAACTTACACACGACAACAAGGGGACTTGTGCCAGTGTGTAAATATCTCAGGGTCAGTCAAAGACCTGAAAAACCAGTTTGGTTCGGGGAGTTACAAGATCCAAGACCGGGAGGTCATGAAATCCCTAGAAGAGAACGAGGGTTTTTGTCATGTTGTCTCACATCCTATTCAACCAGTGGTTGAGGGTTGATCCAATCTTCATCTGATCCCACTCTTCTCTTGGGCAGTGACAAGTCTAAGTATGTGGTTTCGCTGATGCAATCTTCAGTTGATCCCACTCATATTTCAAGGAGTGATGTGTATTTTGACCATGTCCTTAGTATTTCTAGTTTAGTACCTTCTGAATAAATGAGCATTCCACTCTCTTCGAGCACACTCCCTCCAAGTCATAGGATGGTTTCCTTTGATTGGAATTATTTGTTAGAGCCTCACCTTCATTCTTCTTCACCCTTCTGGATAATGGTTGGAGATAATAAATTAGGAATTCACCAAAGTATTGTAGATGAAGGATCCTTTACAATTATTTTATCATCCTCATATTGGAAATATTTGGGTTCTCCTAATCTTGTGTAAACTACCAATGAGTTGTTGGATTTTGACAAAAGACCTAGAAAATGTTTTTGGATTCTTCCTCATTTTCCTATGATGTTAGGTGGGAAGATTTTCCTAGTTGACCTATTAGTGGTTTCAGGACCTTTAGAATTTAATTTGATTCTTGGGCATGATTATGTATATGCAATGAATGATGCGGTGTCTACGCTCTTTCTTGTGATTCATTTCCATCACAAAGGAATCATTGTCACTATTAATCATCTTTCATCTGATAATCTCCTTCCTGGTTCGAATTTACCTCAGGTTTCCCCTTTGTGTGTTCCTAGAGTTCAAGTAGATTCTTCCTCACCACGGGTGAATTATGTGTCATATTATCCTTGATGTTCAATTACTCCTACGAATGATCCTTTATAGTTATGTTCACCTTATCAAGACAAGGTCTCGGAAATTGATCAGGTTTTTTATCTTATGGGGGCATGGGATCCCTTGCTTCCCTTTATTGTCCTGAGTAATCTGGCATTTCCTATTGAGTCTGATATTACTATTTATAAGACCTCGAGCCTTGATATTTGTGATCTATCGAACCCTGGTTTCACGGATGTTGAGTTTCCTTAAGATGAGACCATCCTTGAAGCTATGATTATGGATCTTAGACCACTTCCTGAAATGGAATATTTAGTAGTGGGTTACCAATGAAACCCTTTCCCTGATCCTAGAAATGGGATCTACCTGAAGCACTACTATGCATAAGCCGCAAGGTTGTGCGGTCCTATGTACATATTATACTTTTAGGGTTTCTTGTTTTCAAGTTATGTATTCCATAATACTCGTCTTTATCAGAGGTTTCTATATTGGACTTATTAACTTATGGGTAAGTTTTTTTGGTCATATATATAGGACTTTGGAGACATTTTATTTGGTACCTTTTCATTCCATGTCAATTCGTTCTGACATGTAATGATCTCGAAATCGACATATAGGTTCGAATTCCCCCTTCATGCATTTTTTCATTATTCGTTTCCTATTTCATTTTGACTTAGTCTCAACCCCTCTGAGTTTCGACAAGGAACCTTATCTATTGTTTAGAAGTGTTTTGATTCACATGGTAGATTCTACCTTCCATGGGCACCCTAGTTTAGAACCCCTTCTATATTCTAGCGCTCATGCTGTAATTTTTTCATTAGGCTCGGGAGTCTTGTTTAGCCTATCGTGACATTGCATATGAACTTCATTATTCTTACTCAATATTCTTATGTCTATTACCTACAAGACTCCCTCCATTATGGAGTCTTAGTTAAGATTTTCTCAAACTCCTTAAAAATGAAAAGATTGTTAAGTGAGCTTGTTTCCATTCACACGGATTTGAAAGGATATCTATTCAGTGCAATATCACCCCTTATTAAGACATAATAGACTAATTACAAAAAATAAATACTCTAGTCAACTTTGACTAGAAGAGTTCTCCTTGGTATTGTTTTACAGTTTTTCATTCTTAGGAGACTAAATTTACGAAAAAGAACATGAGAATGAGTTCCAATTGCATTGCATATTGAATACTTGAGATTTTAGGCCTAATGTTGGATTCAACATGTTATTGTTGAACCCATTGCTTATGCATTCCTATCAGTTCCCAACCTTTCAATTTATGCCTTTGCGACTCGACACCTTATCCTTGGAGGAAACATTCCCTGAGTGTCCTTATCCTACACATGCTTTCCTTGCATTGAGAATAGGTATGTTCCTTGCACTATGGAACTTATTTGATTGCTTGCGACACTCATTTCCTCCACTATACTATAGCATTCTTTTATTCTTTTTTTAGGCTTTAATAATATGAAAAATACCAAAAACATTAAAAAAAACAAAAATAGAGGGGAAAGTGTCCATCTCATTTTTTGGCAACAGGTTTTTCGCCCTTGAAAAAAGCACAATCTTGAGTTAGTATCTCATCATTTTGGGTCTAGTATGGATTTATGAGACCTTTTATCATTATTTAGTAAACCTCACTTGGTTGGTTATTCTTCCAACTATCAGGAGTGTTTGTGGATGCCTCTTGTATCAAAAAATGTATCTCATTTTATAGTCATGCTACCTAAGTCACATAATGTGTCATGCTTTTGTTCAAGGGAAGTTTCATCCTGAGTCGACCATTCTACAATTAGTCTCTAACCTTGCATGTCATCCTTCCCAATTCAATCAAGTCCATCTCATCATCATAAATATCTTTTTCATTTACTCGTGCTAGTATAGAAGGTCCCCATTGAATTTTTGTTGGCAGGTTTTCTCTTATTGACTCAACAGATTGCTTTGAGAGTATGACCTAGAGTTTCACCCTGGGCCTATTTGCATTATTTATAGGTGTCATTGCATTCAATAGATGATAAACCATTATTGTTCATTGATTGATTGACTTCCCTTGTGTTCGACGTCAACAACGATCATTCACACATAGGGATTCGTGCAATACCTTAGTTTCCATTTGACCCCATTGGTGGATTCCTCATATTTTTCCGTAGTATTAATCATTGTCTACTATTAAGAGAGTCTCTTTCATGCACCATTTCCATATGGTGCATGCCAAAGTCATACCTCAGTGTGGTCCTTACAATATGTTCTTCAGAGTCCTTCCAAATATTTGACCTTCTTCTACCCCTCGTGTCGGATGATGGAGGATTCCTTAATCCCTTCCTTCCAATGGATCTCTTCCTATCGAATTCAACACGTATTCCTATGGGATAGGGATCTAGATTCATATTTGGTACATTGGGTCTTGCAGTCATTAGTGGCAGGTTCCTTCGCTATTGACAGTGGGAATACATCAATATCCCATGCTCAATAGATTCTACCATGTGTTCTACATCAACTCATTTATCTACACTTGTTAGATTGTACCATGGTACCTTGACACCCATTATCATCATCAATGGGTTGTCTCACATTTGTTAACAATACACATCAATGACTGGTAATCAAATGGTGTCTCACTATGTTCGACCCCAACACATCTATTCGCATAGTGTAAACTTGTACCACGAAAGATTGTTTTGAAGACTTCGGGAGAAGTATGATCATCACATATTTTATGCTCCTACCTAAATATACCACTCCACATACATTTGTACTTGCATAGGATCAAATTATTCACTCCATTGGTCCTAAATATCCTCTTCTCTTTATTTTTGAGACATGGATCCACTATGTATTTCTCATGGCCATGTTTGCTACTTTTATAAATCACATGGATCCACTGTGTATTCCTTGTAGACATAGACATTAGTCATACTTTCATATGTACCATGGATCCACAATGTACTTTATTTGATGACCATGCTTATATCACTCTTGAGCATGGGTAGGCCTGACTTGGGAAGAGAATACTCTTACTTGATTGTGGCTAACGGTTTTTGTTTATGGATCAGTTGTTCGGGAACCTTCATGAGTTTACTTCATTGCATCCTCACCTCTCATATTTATAATGTATTTTGGCCATCGTTTTTCCCTTTTTACCTCACACATTAGGGGGCATCTATTATAGCACAAATTTCCACATCTGTGAATTTGTGACATGGCCTTACCCTTTTGCCTAGATTTCTAAGAAAAATACCAAACTTTCCTCATCAAATTTACTTTAAAAACTTAGATTTTGCATATATATGCGTGTTTCCATTATGAAACATGTGGATATATGTTCCTTTCAAGCTTGCAGCCCGGGAATGCCCTAAAAACTTATGAAAAATAAAATATTTCCACAATTTTAGGTGGTTTTTTCGATTGGGCTTGTTTCCCAACGTCAATGAGCCCGTAATAAACAGAATTCAACCTCCTAGACCTCTTTTGGATGGTATAAAATTACCATTGAGGGAAACGATGAAGAAAATTCTGATGGTGCAAGGTTATGTTGTTGAGATTTAGCAAGATTCCCTAATCCCTTCATTCTCTGAGTAGAATCCCTAACCTGGAAACTCTTATAATGTTCCTTCCTCTCCTATATGTCCATAAGGTGTGTTCCTATCCTTATTGGGTTATATGAGGAAGAGCCTTGTTGCTGAGTTGATGCTCGAAGGATGTTTGGAGGAACTCGGGAAGTTGGCTCCGAAGCAATGTTGGAAGTTGAACCAGGTTGTAACTAACTTTCACATATTATTAATAATAGAAGAGTTATATTTCCCTCCTATCTTGTGGTCATTGCAATGTTATATGTATTCATTGTTCATATATGCTTTGATTTATACACATGATATAAGCTTCTTGAACATATAACTACCTTGTTGCGGTATTATCTTGGTTTCCTATTGCAGTCTGGTTCCGATAGAGACCAGGAGCACTTCAAGAAGTAGGAGTAGGGATCAACATCAAACGAAGGATTTAAGATGAAAATTTTCTCATTTTTCCTTCCCTTCTCTCTCCTAGTAAAAAGTAGTTATTTCTTGTTAGCATGCTTGTTTGTGAGGATAGATTCTAGTTTTATTAATTCGTTATTTCTCTGATGTGACTTGAACCAAGGTTGTGGGGGAGAAATCCCTTAATCATGTGTCATTAGTCACTGTGAGTCATACTAGACACAAGAAACCAACCAATGCAAGTCATGCTTGGGGCGTTGATATTATTAAGAAATATATATAAACAATACACAAGCCTAAGTTCCCTTGTGCATTTTTCAAGGGATATCACCTTACTCATCTATTCCTTATTATTCTAGAGATAAAAAGAGTGTGGTCCCTATTTGTAGGATATTTTACTCTTGAACCACCTTTAGTTTCTTAGAAACCTATTAAACCATTAGTTGATGAAGTGGTTGATCCAATGCAATATTTATCCAATCCCACTCTTCTTTTGGAGAGAGATGTGTATGCTAATCATGTTTTATCCACTACTAGTTCATAACCTTTTGAATAAGGGGTCATTCCAATCACCTTGAGAATGCTTCCTCCAATTTCTAGGAGTGTTTAATTTTATTGGAATAGTATTATTGATCCTCACCTTACTTATTCTTCACCCTTTGTTATGATGAAAATCTCTCTATGGCTAGGGGTAAACCACAACAGACGAAAATGATTACAAAAATCAACTCTAATCTCAAATATACTATATAAGAAAATATGCTAACGATACAAGATAAACAACTTACCTCGTCCAGACGTTCGATGAAGTCCACCATTGAGCACTTGACTCAAATAAATACACCCACAACTTGTCCTCAACAACCAAGAAATGAAAGCATATGGTGATAATATATAAGGTTAGCACATTAAATAGAATAATCCATCAACATTCATAACAAATACACCCATGGAATAAAAATTTGAATATTTGCAAGATATTAATTGGATGAGAAAAGAAGATTTCTATTAAAATGTAATCAACAGAAGTGAATGAATTACAAACCTCTGTGTCGGCATGGTTCAGAACCAAGAAACTAAGTCCCTTCCAGCTGGGCCTCCACCACTTCAATCCTCCACCAAAGGCAAGATCATATAAGAGAGACAATGAGGTTCTCAATCAAGTAGGGAAGAGCTTGGGGGCTGAACAATGTGTTCAGACTTAAAAGGACAAAGGGATGCAGACTCAATATGAAGTGAATAATTTCTCCAGAGTAACTTTTCTCTCAATGTTGAATTCTTTTCCTCTTTTCCATAGCTCGGATATGGCCCGTTTATAGCCTTCAAATGGAACTGAAGGGTCGAGTCTGAACATTTCCAGTATATGGAAGGTAAAGGATCATGGATCTCGTGATGTGACATGGAAACCTGACACCATTTTTTAATTTTGGGCACAAAAATTGATGTATGCGGGTTGTAGTGGTGCAACCTATGTATACACATGTTGTATAATACTTAGGGATCATATATGTGGAAAAATATTGTTTTTAGATCTGGGATTTACGAAAAGGGACTTCAAGTCTACATAGGGAAATGGAAAAAGGCCTTCTAAGAAAATTTTCATAAGGTGAGGCAAATATTTCTATAACAGATGTCCCCTAATGTGTGAGGTTAGAGCATTATCTGCGATGGTCAAAATACATTATAATACCCAAAAGTGGATTAATGGAGACCCATCTGGATGAACTAGTTTCTCATGAGAATATTTCAATCTGTATTGACTTTGTGCACATGGTTGCAATTTGAATTATACTGCAGATCCATGTGAAAATATATCAAACAGTTGTTCATGGCCATGAGTAGGCAATACAAAGGTGGCTATATGCCAAATTTTATCATAGTCACGAACATGGCCCAATAACACTAGTCTCAAAATCAATCTGAAGATATATGTATACAATGGAGTACAATCTGCTCTCCCATGGTCATTGAATTCATATAGGTATTGGTCCAATGAAATATAGAAACAACTCAGGAAATATGCGACTATGAACTGATGTCTTCAATTCTTCTTCACGATCCGCCAAATGTGCAATTCTACATCATTTGAATAAAGGAGTTGAGGTTGAACACAATGAGACTTCATTTGGTTAGCGGTCATTAAGGTATATCATTAACAAATGCGAGACAACCTACCGATAATGAAAGTACGTATCAAGGCACTGAGTACATTATTACAAGTGTGAATAAATGTGTCAGGGTCGAACACTTGAACAATCCATCGATCAAAAGACATTGATGTATTCCCAATTTTCAATGGCGGGAGAACCTGCCACTAATGAATGCAATCCTCCAGGTACTCATAAGACTCTAGGTCTCATTTCTGAAATAGATGGGCTGAAGTCGATGGAAGGAGACCCGTTGAAAGGAGAGCATTGAGGCATCTCTCATCTTTCAACATGAGGTACAAAGCATGAGCTTGATTATTTGGAGGAAATCATACAAAGAACATGTTCATGAACCAACAACCCTATGCATCTTTCACATGTACCAGATGCAAGAGGGACACAAAAAAGACCCTCTGAATAACAGCCAATAAGGAAAATTTCTAACAAAGGAGAGGAAACCACCAATAAGGCTAATGGCATACAAGAAACTGCATAAATCCCAATGTGTGAATAGATTGCTTGCCGTCGAACACAAGGGAAACCCCCTAGTCAGCGACCAATGATGAAATGTCAACTGTTGGGTTCAAGGTTACCTACCAGTGATGAAAGTAGGACCAGGGTGCAAAATAGGACTACAACTTCATGTAAATCTGAGACACACTGAGGGTATGGTCGACATGCAAAGTCAAGATTTCTGAGGAATGGCTAACAAAGGTTGAAAGACATCCTTTGAAAAAGAGCATGAGACATATGGACAAATTTCGCATCATAGAATCGATGATGAAACTTTGTGATGCAGGAGGCATCAATCAAACTCTCCATAGGGATTGGAAGAGTAACCAGTCAGGGGAGTAAACTCTCGGTAACGAGCTCAACTTCCTAAGGTCATGCTAAACCCAAAATTTTGATAACAAGTGGACTCAAAAATTGTGTGCTATGTTCAAAGGCAACACGACTTCTTCCAATATAAGATAATATTCTTTTCCCGCCCATATTTTTTTGTTTTTTCATAGTCAAATGAATGATATGATATAGAGGAGGAAATGAGTGTCGTGAGTAAGCAACTAGTTTCAGCAGTGGAACATACCTATGCTCAATGCAAGGAGGTGCATGCGGGATATGGACACTCGGGGGAATGTTTCCTTCTGGGTATAGGGTGTCAATATGCAAAGGATATAAACAAGGCTCTACTTGGTTGATGATGAAAACTGCTGAGGTGAAAGGCTTATAACACAAAAGAGAGAACCAACAATAGGCTCAATACTACAAGCAAGAGAATGAGATGCAATTAGAACTTAACACCAAAAAATGTCCTTTTTCATAATCTCAGTCTACTTGGTTTGAAAAAGGGGTAAACTTCCACCAAATAGACATCCTTTCAAATCCAATTTATGAATTTGAGAGAGACAAGTTCACTCAAAAATCTTTTCTCTTTTTGAGAGAGTCGGAGAAGAGCTTAAATCTGACTCGTTGGGAGTCCTCTAGGTATAAGTAAACATGTGTATGAGTAAGAAATGAGGTTCAAACATAAATTCATGTATTAGCTATAAGGGAATCCCAATCCTATAGACAAAAATCTCTGCATGGGCACCAAATGAAGCAGGGAATCTAACTAGGGTACCCATGTTTGGTAAGTCTCTACCATTCAAGAACAACACTTCTAGTTGGAGATAGAAGGTTCTGTGACATTTTTAAATGGGTTCGTACCTAAGGCATATGAGTTATAGTCATAGGATATTGCAAGTGTGCATAATGGATTGGTGACCTATCCTATATGCTGGATGACGAAAATACCTATCCAAAGTTACGAACGGGCGACATGGCACTGGAAACCACAAGAATCCCTAGATAAAACCACCAAACCAACTCCATCCATTGTCATATTAGTCCATTAGGCCAAAATATTGTACGAAACTATGTAAAGTGGCTAAATTTTTTCTATAAACAGTAAACAAAACCAATTTTACTATACCATTTGTATTTTCTACCCAAACAATTTATTTTGGACCAAATTGCCTCTGAATTTCAACTACTGATTGCATGTTAAGGTCCTAACCCGCACATAGGTAGATCAATGTATTCGGATGTAATAAAGGTTAATATTAATAATACCTTTCAATAAAATATAATAAGGTGGATGTAAGAAGACCTAATAGAAGCTTCCGCTTCTAGAAGGATCTTCCTCTAGATGTTTCTCTTAATAGACACATTTAGTATAAATAAGGGTCGAGGGTATGAAAACCCTAGCTTGGAGATTATTGTAATAGAGCGCTGCTCGACTGGAGGTTGCCCCCTCGAAGAGGCCTGTGAACATTGCTATATGAATCAAGTTGCTATTTCTATTACTATTTCGTATATCATTTCTGTGTATTGTGAAGATTATGCTGGATATTTTACTGTTATTCTATCATTTCTAGCATTTCATTTCTGTTCTGCATATTTTATATCTGGTATCTTGCAAGTGGTATCAGAGCACTTTCCTTGGCAGAAATTGTGGGTATTTTTTTTTTCAGGGTAGAGACGTATTCTGACGTCTTTAAGCCACAAAGATCTGTCGTTACGCACATAAACCTGCGGTTGAGGGATTCATACACGCAGGAAATGCAAGTGGTTCTTAAGCGCACATCTGTTGGCCACCCTTGTAACCCCTGTTGGTACCCCTTCGAGTGGTAGAACATCAGACAACACCTGTGTACGGATCGGCCTAGATTTCCTGAAGCCCTCTTTAGATAAACCTATCGGTCGTAGGACTGCTATAGTGTCACCGAGAACAACACTCGGGAAGATACTCTCTAGTACCTGGGTAGTTGGGTAGTACGGTCTATCCTCCTTAGTTAGTGCCCTGAGATATTGGGCCGAGTACTACTGTTGGACCCCGCACGTATATCAGAGAGTTATAGCACAGGGCAAACCCTTGTCTGTAGAACCCTTGAATACCTAACCCTTGGGGAACATAA
>ML782085.1:164434-192296 GCA_009831015.1 Picea engelmannii | reverse complement strand
CGAGACCCAACTTTCACAAGCAATTTTTGGCAAGAACTGTTTAAGCTACAAGGCACCCAATTGCATCTCAGCTCAACTTATCATCCCCAGACAGATGGTCAAACGGAAGTCGTCAACAAGTGTTTGGAAACATATCTGAGGTGCTTTGCCTCTAAAAAACAACACCAGTGGGCTTAATGGTTACCCCTCGCCGAATGGTGGTACAACACTACATACCATACAACCACTCGCATGACTCCTTTTGAAGCAGTGTATGGATAGAAGCCACCATCATTTCTCTCATACTTACTGGGTACCTCGAAGGTCCAGGTGGTTGACCAAACACTTACAGTCCGAGAGGATATCCTTCGTACCCTTAAAGAGAACTTGGCCATGGCCCAGAATAGAATGAAGCAACAAGCAGATCAAGGTTGCGTTGAACGTAAATTTGCTGAAGGAGATCAAGTGTTTCTGAGACTACAACCATATAAGCAAACTTCCCTCAAGGCCGAGCAGTGTCAAAATCTAGCACCCAAATTTTATGGCCCTTACATAGTTATCAAGCGTGTGGGACAAGTCACATATCAGTTAGCTCTGCCCAGTCATTCAAAGCTACATCCTGTTTTTCATGTTTCATGCTTGAAGAAGGTGATTGGAACGAGGTGCCAAATTCAAGCCAACCTTCTCGAATTAGCTGAAGAAGGATCCATTTGGCTACAACCAAAAGCAGTTTTGGACCAACGGGAGCGTCGCCTGCGTCAGAGAACCATCAAGGAAGTGCTAGTACAGTGGAAAGATATGACTCCAGCAGATGCCACTTGGGAACCAACTACCATTCTGCAGCAGTTTCCACATCTCAAGCCTTGAGGACAAGGTTGTTTTTAAGGGGGGTGGACATGTTAAGGTCCTAACCCGCACATAGGTAGATCAATGTATTCGGATGTAATAAAGGTCAATATTAATAAGACCTTTCAATAAAATATAATAAGGCTGATGTAAGAAGACCTAATAGAAGCTTCCGATTCTAGAAGGATCTTCCTCTAGATGCTTCTCTTAATAGACACATTTAGTATAAATAAGGGTCGAGGGTATGAAAACCCTAGCTTGGAGATTATTGTAACAGAGCGTTGCTCGACTTGAGGTTGCCCCCTCGAAGAGGCCTGTGAACATTGCTATCTGAATCAAAGTGTTATTTCTGTTGCTATTTCGTATATCATTTATGTGTATTATGAAGATTATGCTGGATATTTTACTGTTATTCTATCATTTCTAGCATTTCATTTATGTTCTGCATATTTTATATCTGGTATCTTGCATTGCGAGAGTTATGAGTGACGAAATCAAAAACCGTTTGGACCAGGTAATTTGTATTGCTCCCCTCTTTATTTATAATGGATTAAAATTTGTAATTAGGCCTCATTTTTTTTATTTTTTTAGGGCGTGACTTAGAAACTAAGGTGTACGCAGGATACAGATCATCAGGTCACGTATACACATACCTATATGTGACTGTTTGCCAAAAAACAATGTATATGAAACCCTATACGTGAATGTGTACACTGTAGCTTGCGTACATGTCTATGGATAAGGTTTTTTAAATGTTGCTAACTGAAAAAATGGTTTGAGTCTTGCAATATGGTGCTAGAGTTGAGAGAAAGAGAGCATGAAGAGGTGGATGTTGCAATGGAGAGATATCCAAGGGCCTAGATGGCCTTAAAAATATGTGGGCTACAAAATTTTTGGGCTCTCAAAGGTATGAAGGCTCAAGTGATACTTCTTCAACTTCTTGTGAACTACTGGGATCCAGATACTAATAATTTCAACCTTGATGGACGACCAACGAGGATTGAAGTTGAGGACATCTACTTCTTGACGAGATTTTCGCACCGGGGTGATGTGGTCAACCTCAAAGCCCAGGGAGTTGGGAGTGGCATGAAAATAGAGGATTACATATCCACTCATTACATTGCAGGGACTAAGAAGGTAGGGAGCCAACTCCCAATCAAAGCGATCAACAATATGAGTCTCAAGATTGTTGTCCTAGTGTTGAAATGGATCACATGGTCGACCTCTTTGCACCAGGAATCAATGCCACTTATTTTCTATTTAGTGGAGTGCTTGCGACCCATGGTTTACGACTGGTGCACCTCACTACTGGCCAACATGAAGATCCAGATGACAGACTACAAACTGGGTTGAAAGAGGAAATTCGGGTTCACGTCTATCCTTTGTAGTTTTTTGTTCGAGTAGGTTCCAGGCTTAGGCCCTAGAGTTGAGATTGTTCCACATGGGCCTCATGATCCAACCATAGCATGGTGGACTGAGGTGATGAGGTAGAAGGGGAGTTGTAGGGTGCAAACAACCTACATCGATGAGTTTTTCTTCTGGTAGATTTGACAGGTGAGGCTCTGGAGGACTACCCTTACATAGGGATTAACTTTAGAGGAGATCAGGACATGTCATTACCACCATGTTTCTCCTACAGAGACATAAGTATGTCAATTTTTTTTGAATTTTTCATTTTTTGTATGTTTGCATAAGATTTTTTTTTTTTTTTGGATGATTTCAAGTACTAACTAAACATGTGTGTGATGTAGACATGGGTCCATGATGACCGGATGAACTTCCAAGACATCGATGGAGGCACTAGGGGGATGAGGTAGTGAGAGGGGATGTTGATAGAGTGCTTAAAAACATGCAGCGAAACCTTTCTTGTTTGATGCAGAGGATTCCCATGGTTCAGTTGGAGGATCTTTCAGAGGTGATGCAGTGGTAGGTGGTAGGCATGCCCTGTTCTTGGGTATGAATCTTTCGATGTCTCGTGAACACCATAGTATGACATCATAAAAAACATCTGGTGCCACAAGCGTAGACGTCGTGACTATTGTGTGATCGACCCTCAGGTGAGTAAAAAACCCAAGCAGTGGAAGCCAAGTTCCATGTATGACAAATGGCCCCGTCAACAAATCCTAAGTAGACCAAAGAATCTGTTGACATCTGCCAACCGAGGGAAAAATTGATAAGAAAGATGAAGATAAAAACAAAGGGAAATGATATATATAGTAAAATACATTAGTATACAAAGAGTTACGCCCAATATTGGGGCTCAAGCGTAATATATTTTCAAATAGGTCCCATATCTAGGCTCAACCAACATGTTCCCTTCATACTATTCTAATTCATAGGCTCCTTTTTCTAAGAGACGTCGCACGATATAGGGACCATGCCACATGGGTTTGAACATGCCTTCCCCAGTGGTTCTTTGGCTTGATCATATAGAAGGACTAAGTCACCCTTAGCATATTGCTGAGTACAGATAGACTTATCATATTGGACCTTGAAACATCTTTTATTTTCTTTGATAGCCGTGGATGCATCTCGACATTTCTCATATAGAATCTCTAGGTGTACGAGGAGTTGTTCGAGATAGAAAGTGTCAGGTACGAGTGAAACTGCCAATCTAAGAGAAGGGATTTCACATTCAATAGGTAGGATCAACTCCACACCGTGTACTAACTAGAAAGGAGAAAAACTGGTGGAAGTTTTAACCGAGGTTTGGTATGCCCAAAGTGTTGGGTAAAGCATTATATGCCAATTAGATTTGCTCTGGATGATAGTTTTCTGCAAAATGGTCTTGAGAGACCTTTTTACGGCCTCTACTTGTCCATTTTCCTAGGGGTAGTAAGGGGAATAATGACCATGTTTAAACCCCAGTTTTGATGCTAATTCTTCCATCATTTCATTTTGAAAGTGACTGCCATGATCAGTGACAATCTCACTCGTGATTTTGAACCTGGCTATAATTTGATTGAATATGAAGAAGGCAAAAGTATTAACATTGGATTTAACTTCAGGCATGGCCTCATCCCACTTAGTAAAGTAATCTACGACCACGATAATGTGGTGATTCCCCCCACCCGAAGTTGGGTTGTAATCCATAACATCCACCCCCCACTTGGTGTAGGGACTAACGATAACAAATGGACGGAGAGGAGTTCGATGCGAGTGGATTTTATGAGTGAATTCCTAGCAAGGGTGAAACTTCTTAACCATTTTGATGCAATCTTTAAAAATCGACGGCCAAAAATAATCGGCTTGCAAAATTTTATGGGTTGTCGCAAGACCAGATAGATGACCACCATAAGCCCCATTGTGGCAGTTGTTTAGAACAGACTCAACTTCTTTGTGAGTTAAACAATGACACAGGATATTGTCTACTCCTCGGTGGCAGAGAGTGTCGTTGATGATAAGGTAATTCTTAGCTTGGTATCATATACGTCATCGGTCATATCGCGAGAGATGTTGAGGGAACTTCAAAGTTTGAAGATATACAACAATATATCCATACTAGGGGTCCGATGATGAGACAAGGAAAATGTGTTCATATGCAAATGAATCAACATGAATGACATCCTCATATAACTGAGAGAAGTCAGATATTAACTCTGCAAAAACTAGTAACTTTTTGGACTTCGCAGAAGAGAAATCGAGATCGAATTCTTGTAGAATGATAATCCATTTATTGTACTTTCCCACTATGATATGACTAGTAAGGACGTATTGAAATGGATTGACATCGATGATCACAATATTTTTGTAAAGAAATATATAGTGTCGTAATCATTGGAATGCGTGAACGACAACCAAAGATAACTTTTAAACATGAGAATATTTGAGTTCAGGACCAACTAAGTTTCAAATTATATAGTAAATGAAGTGATCCCAGAGCTCATCATCCTACTGAACCAATACCATACCAATCGTCTCTTTGGATGTGGTGACATAAAGAAAGTAATCTCTACCGTAGTTTGGAGACTTCAGCAAAGGCATCGATACCAAGGCTTTCTTCAAAGCATCAAAGGATTCCTGGGCTCGTTCGTCCCAGATAAAAGGAGTGTCCTTCTTTAAGAGATGCATGAAACCCTTAGTAATATTGGCATAGTTCACTATAAACCATCGTAAAAAGTTATCTTTCCCCTGTAAACCTTGAAGTTAACGAATAATGTGTGGGGGAGGAAACCAAATTATTGCCTCAACCTTTTACAGATCTACCATGATCTCATTCTCAGAGACTAAAAATCCTAGAAGTCGAACTAACCTAATGAAAAAGATGAATTTATGAGGGTTCAAACAGATGCAATAATGGCGACATCTTTCAAAAACTAGTCTAAGGTGTTTAGGGTGATCCACTCTTTTATGAGAGTGAGCAGCGAGATCGTTGAGATAGGCTTCGACTATATGCTTGAGATCATGAAATGTGAAGGTCATAGCTCGTTGCAAGGTTGCTCTGACATTCTTAAGGTTGAAAGGAATCTTCCGGTATGTGAAAGTACCCCAAGGGAAAATAAATGTTATCTTATATTAGTCCTCGGGCTTAATATGAATTTGGTTATACCTTGAAAATACGTCCATAAAAGAAAAACTTTTCTTCCCACAGACTCATCAAGAATCTGATCAATGAGGGGTGTCAGGAAGTTGTATTTGGGATAGTCTTTATTCAGATCACAAAAATCCATACATACGCAGATGGTTCCTTGCTTTTTATTCACTAAAACGAGATTGGATACCCATTCAGTCAAGGGCACTGGGTAGATAAAGCCAACATTAAGAAACTTTTCTACCTATGCCTTAATAGTAGGGGCCTTCCTAGGATTGACATCTCTAAGTCATTGTCAAACAGGATTAGAATCCGGGTAGGTTTTAATATCATGTTCGACAATCCAAGGGTCGATTCCTGGCATCTCTTCATATGACCAAGTGAACACATCGCAAAATTATTTGAAGAGCTAAGTGTAGATCAGAATTTATTATGACGAACAATCTGCATTGATGTATACATTTTCAACATTGTAGGGAATACGAGAGATATCGATCATGACGGTAGGATAAATACTCTCCATGTTTCCTTTGACATAAATATTTTGTGTATCAATTGGAACTATAGCATGACCGACTATCTTGCTCAAGGTAGATCTAAAATCATCTTGTTCGATTCTGGCAAGATCTGGGATAAATTAAGAGCGATGATGCATATCCTCCCATGTCCTATCAGAACCATTCATGGCCTCTATGATAGCTTCATCTGAAGGTAAACTCTCATTGAGGTGGTCATGTGAACAAGAAAATGAAGTGGACCACACGGGCTCTAGAATAGGATCCTCCTCATCCATCTGTGAGGTAATAAGATATGGATCGACGGAAGAGTCAAGAACAACTTGATACGATATCTCTGCTGTGAATATTGGCATGTCCATTCCAGTATGTGACTAATATTCACAAGATGTAGTCGAGGAACGTAGGGTCCAAGGATCATTAAAATACAAAGTGAAAAAAGGAACAGACCTCTTTCATGAAGTAGACCTACTGGACATGGCGTATATATGATGAACCGATGCCATGAAGTCGAAGGTACCAAAAAAGGGATGAATACATTATGACACCGATATTCTCAGTTGTTGGATGAGAATTGTCAATCATGGGGATTGATGATCCAATAGATGCATTGGGGCTAGCGTACGCAAAAGACAATTGGTTGATCATCACAATATTCCCATCACGAGGAAAGCAAAGAGTGTTGAATATGAACGATACGATTGCATCGATAGAGTAAGTCCAATGGCATCCTAGTAACAATTTATAGTTGAGGGGAACATCAACCACCTTGACATCTGCCTTTACCGTCTTCCCACCTAACTAGACCAGGAAGGGAGGAAGAATGTCGCGAGGGCAGAAGGAATGACCATCAAAATCAGTCAACATGGTCGGATATTGAGAAAGGGTTGGAGAGCTGAGGGATTTCCAACAGACCAGGGACATCACACATGTTGCACCGCCTTCATCAACAACAGTACATTTGATGGTACACTTTGATTAACCCACTTGGATTTGACATCAAAATTGATAACTTTAGAGCCACAAGGATCTAGATCTCCTAACGCACATAGAAAGGAATTTCTTCATGAAGGACACATTTGGAGTACCTCCAGATCCGACATCACATAAGGGGTTTGGCCCAGATCCTCAACAATAGAGTAATTTTGGGTGGCTCTAGAATTAGGATGGTGGGTAGAGCACTTGATTACTCCTTTCTAAATACGAGGCAGGGGCTCTAGTTTTTCGATATGTAAGGGTGTCTCTGGAGGAGGGGTAGACTCTAGACCAGGTACAGTCTGTGGATAACTTTAATCGTGAGACTGACTGGCTGCATTAACCTCATATTTAACCATATTTATTCATAAACGGTCATCATCTTGCATCGATGGTTTTTGACTCTCACTCATCGCATTTCTAGCATTCGAGGAGCTCGAGGCCATGTGATGATTATGTGGAAAAGGATTGGTCAACACAGCGAGTGGTAGAGATAAAATCCTCACAACTTCCACAAGTTTGGGGCATAAGTGGGTAAGGTGGTCATATGTACAAATATTGCAGGGAAACTTCACCTTCCACCTTTCTTTCTTGGCCTCACTAGAATTATTATTCGAATTCTCATTATTACCATTGTCCTTGGGTTTATTATTATTCTTCTCACCCCTACGATTATTACCACATCCTTTCTTTTTATTCCCTCGTGGTTATTGGTTACCATTCAGGTTGGTCTATGATTGCACATAATGTACATCCACCGACTGAGTGGGAGTCGATTACATAGATGAAGTTGGACGTCCTACATAATGGTTTAGAGACAACTCTTTCAAATGGCTTGTCACCGAGTCTATAGATTTCACATTGGAATATCCTACAATGCCATCACCATGAGGCCCAGTATTTTGTCTAGGGTCATAGTTTGACCTCGGTGTTTCTGGAAGAATCTTGTATAGCATCCCATCCTGAACATATATTAGATCTAACTGCTAGTCTTTAAAAATTTCTTCTTCCTCATATGTAACCCCGGATGTAGAAACATCCTTCGAAATATAAGGCTATAGAGACTTAAGGAACCACTCTACCAGGAATTTTGGGGGTATGTAGGCCTTGATAAACCTATTTCATCTATGTCACTCCTAGATGTGATCTAAGATATGGGTGGATTTATCTTGATGGAAGGCCAACAGAAGTTCTATGCCCGCATCGAAACGTACTGGCGATTGGAAGTGGTTGAGGAAGAATAAAACCATTTGATTAAAAGTTTTGTATGTCCCCCTTGGTAGCTCGATACACCATTTAGCAGTGACCCCTATAAGGGTGCATTGAAACAATATTAACTGAATAAAATCATCATTAAGGGAGTTCAAAGAGCACCAAAGGTGAAATGTAGTGATGTGATCACCAAGATCCTCACCAGTTTTTCCCTAGAATTTTGGAATATCTGAAGGAATCTTGGTGGGGACGAGCAGACATGTTGGATCATGACGCAAATGGTCATTCATTAAATTAGACAAGTATGGAAGATTGAGCACGGCCAAAAAAGGGAGACGGGGTTGCAACATCTGGCCCCAAGCTCCCTCGAAAGATTGTTGTTGGGGAATCACAACCCATCCAGGGTTATGGTAAGCACCATGGCCCTGTATGGGATTGTAAGACCCTCCTCTGAACTGATTCAGGAGGGGTTGGTTGGGAACCATTCCAGTAGGAATGTTATGACAAGGGTTGTAAACAATTCCCCCAGTTGGAGTGGCTCCAAGTTGGAGGTTTCCAAAGGTGTGGAGTTGACCTCCTCCAGGTGTGAATCTAGAGGATAAATATGGATTCTTCATGCCAAACGTGTTGGTTGGAATTGGTACAGAGGAGGTGGGTGTAAAAGATGGACCGTAAGTAGTATCTTTTCTGCCAGGTTGGTTTCTCCATCCAGAAGCATTAGGACCAGTATTAGACCTGGGGTTAATAGGAGGAAGGCCTCCAATTGTAGGAGTCATTTTTGGGACATGAGCACCACCAAAATAAAATGGAGTATGTGGAGGAGCCATGCCCCAAATTCCAATACTAGTATTCAGACTAGACGTTGGGATGAAGGATGAAATGAATATTGTAGCCCGACAAGTGAAAAAGGGACCCAAAAGGGTTCATGGCTATAGATTAAGTATTCACTATAGGATAGACAAGAGTGACGATAGGAACCTTCGTCACTATAGTAGGAGTACCATTAACTATAGTAGGTATGGGAGTTGAAGGACTCCCATTATCTTTCTGACTTGATTTAGTACTCATCCTTATATGATCACAAGTCTGGTAAGTGGGTGTAACACACCCACTACCTATAATAAAAAAAATTCGTTCTTCCTCAAGGAGAAGAATCCCCGAAGTCCTACGGGGTCTAGTGTAGGCTAGTTCTCCCCTGTTCACCTCCCTGTGATCGTGGGTTAGGACCACAGGCCAAACAAACCAGGCGCCTTTTTGTGTTTTGTGACTAAGCGATACAATTGAGTCCAATATTGAAGGTAGAATGGCGATATGGGTATAGCTCCTTTCTTAGTTAGCGCCTTCCCCACCTGTAACCGTAGGCGAGGCTTAAATGTCAGCGCCTCTCGCAACTTGCACCTTCATGAGTTTGTGAGTCGAACTCTCGTGCTCTCCTGTTGCGATCTCCCGAGACGCGGTAGGTCAATGCTGAGTTGACTCCTCCCTTGGCGGTTCTTCTCTACTCGCAACCTCGCAACCTCGCTGGTTGAACCGTCGATATTTCACCCTCCTATTCCGTGAACCCTCGATATGCGAGAATTCAACGGAGTGTTGACTCCTATCTCCAGGCAACGCGTGTCCACCCGTCAACCACGTGGGTCCCACCTTATGGCTCTGCCATGCGTCCACCTGAACCTCGGCACTTGGCACTTCGCGACCTCTCATGTCAAAAGTGGCTCCACTCAACCTCTGAACCCCCAAGTGCGCGATAGGCGATAGGGTTCTCGATCCAACGATCCTCCTATGACCCAGATCCAATGGCTCTCCTTCCTTCCTCGCTCCTCGCGTCTTCGCGACTTGGAGTAACCAATGTTTGGGCTCTCACCCTATGAACTTCCAAGTTTGCGAGATATCTCGATCTCTACCACCTGTCCTCCTCAGATGGATGGCTCCTAGTCCTCTCGCCACTTCGTCGCTTCGTATCCTCGCACCTCGCGAATTTTAACACCAACTACTTGGGCGTTCACCTGGCGAACTCTCGAGTTCATGATATCTCTCGATCTCTGCCACCTGTCCTCCTCGGTTGGACGGTCTTGATCCTCTCGTGGCTTTGCCACTCACAACTTGGAGCATCCAAACTTTGGGCTCTTACCTCGTGAACCTTTGAGGTAGCGAGATCCCTGGATCTCTGCCACCTGTCCTCCTCGGATGGACAGCTCAGATCCTCTCATGGCTTCGCCACTCGCGACTTAGAGCGTCCAACTTTTGTACTTCTACCCCCCGAGCCTCCGAGCTCACGAGATCCCTGGATCCCTGGCACCTGTCCTCCTCGGATGGATGACTCAGATCCTCTCGTGGCTTCGCCACTCGTGACTTAAAGCATCCAACTTTTGGACTTCTACCCCATGAGCCTCTGAGCTCACGAGATCCTTGGATCTCTGCCACTTGTCCTCCTCGGATGGACGGCTCAGATCCTCTCGTGGCTTCGCCACTCATGACTTAGAGCATCCAACTTTTGGACTTCTACCCGATGAGCCTCCGAGCTCACGAGATCCTTAGATCTCTGCCACCTGTCCTCCTCGGATGGACGACTCAGATCCTCTCGTGGCTTCGCCACTCGCGACTTAGAGCGTCCAACTTTTGGACTTCTACCCCGCAAACCTCCAAGCTCATGAGATCCCTAGATCTCTGCCACCTATCCTCCTCGGATGGATGGCTCAGATCCTCTCGTGGCTTTGCCACTCACGACTTAGAGCGTCCAACTTTTGGACTCTTACCTTGCGAACCTCTGAGTTCGCGAGACTTAACCCTCGTCTATCTCCCGACAGATCTAACGATTGTAGGGTTTCCTAGCTAAGATATGACAGTTCAGATCGGTCCCGATGTCGTGCTCTTTCCTACTGCCCTTTGGACGTGGAAAAACCAACGGTCCAGATATTCTCATGGAGCCTGGGGGTCTATGACTCATATCTCCTCGCTATTCACGAAGATAGAGGAAAAAAGGTTAAGGCAATTAACGCCCTCGTTCATTCCTTGGGTTTAATGGTAGTGAATGACCGCAGATCCCCTGACAGGATCTCATCCATTGATCACTACTTATCTTTATGCTACTACTTCGATATTTTAAGAGGGTCATTCCTCTTCGTGCAGTGTTGTCAAGACCTGCACATTCAAGTCCTTTTTTTCCAGGTTCTTGGTAAACCTTTCTAAGGAGGGTATCTCCGTGAAGAGGTCATTTTCGGGGCATTCCGGGATACAGATAAGGGAAACAAATTCCCGAGAATGGTCTGAATACCTGACTTAGTTCAACCTGGGCATGATTAGATTCATTTTTATCGATGTAAGTCATGCATGGCTTCCTCTATTACAAGCATATGTCCATTATTTGTTATCAAAACATTCACAAACATTCTTACACTAAAATCATTCACAATCTCACAGTGCTGTGAGTATATATATATATATATATATATATATATATATATCAGTGTACGAATTTCAAGATGCAATACATAAAATACTTATCAGAAATAACACCAGAAGTGGGTGCAACTACTGAGAGGGGTGCTCGTTTCCACCCAACCGTAGGCTCAACGACTCCCAACGGATTTACCACTAGCCACCCCCAAGCTGAGACCACGATGCTCCGAGACTGCGTCTCTCTATCTGCCAGTGACCAGGAGAGAAGGTTGCAATCTTTCCTCTCTTCTATCACTCACTCTGCGTAAAAACTGCCAGAGTTCCCCTCGCATCCCCCCCAATCAATCGTCTCTGCCATATGCCTTATCCTCTCACGAGGTTGTGTGTGGCACGATTACCCTCGCGTCGATCAGGCCTGACGACTCTATGGATGGGAGGTTTACCATCCCATCCCTCATCAAGCCATCTGCCTACCAGCCTGCGAGGCATTGAATTTCAGGGCCAGCGAGCCGCTTTTGATTCTCCGGGCCAGTGGAGTCCAAATACGGTATTTAATTCTTGGTGGAAGTTAACACCACCTTTTCAGGAGCCTTCCACCACCATCGTGGTCTCTTTTCTGCACATCCCCTCTCAGCAGTCCTGCAATAAATTCAAGATATTATTCACATTCATTGACCTCTTCCTGCAGGTCCATTTACATCACATATTCATACTTATGATTTTGCCATAATCCTTGGCCAGTCCAGTTATGTTTACAATCTGAGGGAAACAGGGTGTTACAGTGGGGGTGTGTGTACCACATTTGATAAATTTACGCCTTTTAGATTGAAATGACTCAAAATGCAGTGGTAATTGTAACAAGCGGCAAGACCTATAGGGAAGCTGGTTTGTGTTGGCCCTTGACCAAGTTTTGGGAATTTTTTGGTCATGTTGACCTATTTTGGAACTTCGACAACCTGTCGAAGGAGGAGCGCAAGACGAAGAAAATATCACGAGATATCAGCCTCCTTTTGGGCCCCTTTTTGGGTTTTTGGGAATATGTAACAGGAATGGGATGTTGGCCCATGGTTTTACCCATGTTTAGGCCCATTTTGTATGTATATATAGATGTCTAGGACATATAGAGAAAAAGTAGTGAAATCGACATCTATGTAATGTAGGCTAAGTGCCAAGAGTTGGATCTATGTGATCAAGGCTTTGTGCATTCGGTGTAGGCCTTGCAGAGCTGAGTGCAAGTCCCTGTGAGAGCCTGTAGAAGGCTTGGTGTTGTAACACAAGGAAGAAAGATCTAGCGAGCTTCACAGATCTTTTGTCCTTTGCGGAGTAAGGGTTTTGAGGCTCTGTGCTTGTAACCGATTGACTGAAGACAATAACAAAGAAGAGTTGGTGGACGTAGCCCCAGGGTGGGGGTGAACCACGTAAACATTGTGTTATGTTCTTTTTTATTTGTCTTGATGTGTTCACATGTTACTTGCTAAGTGCTTTGATATGTTTATATAGATCTATTCATTCTTTGTGCTTATTATATGTGAGAATGTTAGATCTGATCTAGATAGTCATGCTTAGTGCTTGATGTGCTCACTCTGATCCATTTGTATATGCTATGTTCTTGAATACTGTAGATTAATGTGAATACTGCGAAGCTCTGTTGTCTCAGTGAAGTGAGTAGTGATTACATATTAAGGAACCGACAGTGATAAGAGTTATGTTAAGTATTATAATCACATATATGTATCCCAACTAAGGTTGCAGACACCTGAGTCTTGCAACCACCCCTGCCTCTACCTCGGGTGAGACTTCATCTGCTTCGCAAGTGTTGCCGAAAGGGTTGGTAGTTAGAGTTTTGTTGGTGTGTTACTGTAGCGTTGAACCCTGGGTCTGCCCCTATGCCAACAGTTTGGCTCCACGATGACTCAAGACTCGAGATATAAAAAAAAAATCCTAAGGCCAACTAGTAATCAAGGAGCACACCAAAATAAAATAAACAAAAGGAAAATTTGCACACAAACAGGATAAAGTGGCTAAAAGAGGCCTCCCTCACTAAAGTAGGTATGACTCGCCCAAGAGGGCCTAAGACTCCCTGCAAAATATCGGAGGTATAAGAATAAATTATAAGGGACCTCATGGTATTAACAACCATTCGGTTAGATCCCCCCGTAGAGGTAATCCTCCATAAAGGTTGTGTGTTGTTCGACCCTTATTTGACCCAGGGTACTTGCAGAATAGCCCCTGCAAGTAACCTATGTGGTACCTATGTCAAGCAACTAAGAAACCACGGTATAATTGATGCACAAAAAAATAGTCGTAAGTCAGTTCTACCATATGGGTAGGGTAAAAAATCCCAAAGCCTTGAAAGCAATGCCTCTCACAGAGGTAAAGGTACTAGAAAGATCCCCATATATGAATAGATCCCCAGAAATATATCTGACACTAAGAAGGTATTGGGGGGATATCCCCTCAACCAACCTCATGCAACCTTGTGCTTAACTTCGGTGTAAGCGGAACCTCCTGACGTCACAAATTATACAATGGATTTCACCACTCCCTTAGTCAGACACATATGTTAATTTAATAGTCTTGGAGAATTTTAGTCGCAAAATTGTATTCCAAGGCTCTAAATCCTAAGCTAGTTTGTGTACCCTAGAAAATAAAATTTTTTCTAATCAAATTTAAATTATCAGTGTTTCTTTTAGTGGCCTTGCTTACTCAAAAAAGGTGTGGTCATGAAACTAATGATGTTATGACTTAGCAAGTAAAATAAATGAATATGAATAAAATGAAAAGTCCAAACGTCAATTCCCAATAAATGATAAGCTTTTAAAATTCAATTTTCAATTTAGTTCTACAATTCCAAATAAGATTCAATCTTTCTATACATGTGCTAAGATCAATGATAAGGACTCAGAAGATCAAATGCCAACAATGCAAAATGATTAATATTTTTGTATTTTCAATATAAAAGAATGAAAATGCAAGGACTGAACAACAACTTGATATAAAAATTCTACTGTATGTAAACAAAGACAAACCAAGTAGGATATCAAGAATCAAACACCCAGCCCAAGATGCAAGGACAATCAATGAAAAGGATGAGGAGAAAGGCACCGCCCAAAAATTCAACCAAAGAAAGGTTTCCTATCATTCCACAGACACTTAACAGTCATAACAAAGACCCAAGAAGACTGAACAACCATTGAAACTTACCCAAAAAACATCAAACTCAACAACCAAGCAATGTACGTGAGTGTTCAGGAGAAAACCACGTATATATGCATCTTCCAGAAGGAAAACAGATGTATGTACGCGACTGTCAGGTAAAAACCCACGTATATGTGTTAAAACACTGCCAGGCTAAGGATAAGGCCAAGAAGATCAGAATCAAAATGAACATAGGTTGGCAAGAAATCAAACGACAATAAAATCAATATAAACGAGAGAAATCAAAGGAGAAAAACACTCCAAACCCTGAAAAGAATATTCTATCCCCAGTATGGTTTCCAATTCTATTACAAGGAAAATATCTCTATGTCTAGGGGTAAACCACAACAGATGGAAATGACTGCAAAAATCAACTCTAATATCAGATATGCTATATAATAAAATATTCTAACGAGACAAGATAAAGAGCCTACCTCGTCCAGATGTTCGATGAAGTCCACAGTTGAGCACTTGACTCAAAGCAATAGACCTGCAACTTGTCCTCAACAACCAATAAACGCAAGCATATGGTGATAATATATAATGTTAGCACATTCAGTAGCCTAATCCATCGACATTCATAACAAATACCCCCATTGAATAACAATTTGAATATTTCCAAGATATTAATTGGACGAGAAAAGAGTATTTCTATTAAAATGTAATCAATAGAAGTGAATGATTACAAATTTTCGTGTCGACACGGTTCAGACCTGAGAAACTAAGTCCCTTCCAGCAGGGCCTCCACCACTTCAATCCTTCACCAAAGGCAAGCTCATATAAGAGAGACAATGAGGTTCTCAATCAAGTAGGGAAGAGATTTGGGTCTGAACAATGTGTTCATACTTAAAAGGACAAAGGGATGCAGACTCAATATGAAGTGAATGATTTCTCTAGAGTAACTTTGCTCTCAAAGTTGAATTTTTCTCCTCTTTTCCATAGCTCGGATATGGCCCATTTATAGCCTTCAAATGGAACTGAAGGGTCAAGTCAGAACATTTCCAGTATATGGAAGGTCAAGGATCATGGATCTTGTGACGTGACATGGAAACTTGACACCATTTTTTAATTTTGGGCACAAAACACGATGTATGAAGGCTGTAGTGGTGCAACCTGCATATATGCATGTTGTGTAATAGTTAGGGAGCGTATATGTGGAAAAATGTTGTTTTTAGCTATGGGATTTGCAAAAAGGGACTTCAAGTCTGCATAGGGAAATGGAAAAAGGCCTCCTCAAAATTTTTTCATAAGGTGAGGCAAATCTTGCTATAACACCCTTTCAAATAAGCTTTGAATCTTATTCATTAAACATTTATCGTTTTCTAGTATATGAAGGACCCCTTGCAACCATTTTATCCTCCTAAAATTGGAAAGTTATAGGTTATCCCAAGCTTGAAGTAGCTCCCATTCAACTACTAGATTTTAATAGAAGACCTAGTGAGTCTTTGAGGATTATTCCTCAGTTGTCTATCACATTAGGTGGCAAGAATTCCCTAGTCAATATGATAGTGGTGAATGGCCCATTAGACTTCAATATGCTTCCTGTACATGATTATGTATATGATATGAATTTTATGGTGTCTACGATCTTTCGAGTGATGCATTTTACTCAAAATATAAGCATTGTCCCTATTGATAATGTTGCATATTATAATCACAAAATTTAATTGAATTTAGACAATGCTAACTCATTTTATGTTCCTATTATTTGGGTTGACTCTACCTTACCACAGGTGAATTATGTGGCATCATATCATAAGTGTTCAATTTATTCTAAGGAGCCTTCATGCTCATGTTTACCTCCTTAGGACATGGTAATATAAATTTATTAGGTGATCTAGTTGGCTTCAGTTACTTTTGATTAGAAAATCCATCTTGATATGGAAAATTATCGATACATTTTCCCACTTATGTGGTCAACTCTCCTAAACCCATGGTTTCATAGATATAGAGATGCCTTCAGATAAGGACATAATAGAATTTATGTCTACAATCAATAGCCTATGGATATATGTGCATCATCGATCATTGTTTCTTCCCAAAATGCAACAATTGGTGGTTGAAAACAAAAAATATTGATTCAAGATAGGGGCCATTTTCTAGGTCATTGAGTGAAGTGTTAAGTCTTGACCAGATTGAGTCTCAGATTCCTCTTTTGGAACTCGCCACTCCATTATATACTTCAAAACATACCAAATATGAGTGTCTCATACCTTAATATTTTCTTCATAATAATCATCAAGGATCTATGATAACTCACGAGACTACTCATCATGTTTATCCTTATGTAGTTCTTGACAGTGACTTGGTTCTAGTTTATGACCAAAATCATGAATATTTAGGAACATGAAATTTTAAGTTTATGTGGCATGGGCCCATCATGGTGTGCCATATGATTCCAACAATATCACATGATTTCATCGATTATGATAGTGATCATTCGCCTGATCCTATCAATGGGCTCTACTTTGTGTAAATTTTCAAGTTGCATAGTACTTGTACATGGTGTATTTTAGTAGGTGTGTGTTGCGAGTGATTTTTATTTTTTGCATGTGGTTTGATTTGGTTCATGATTATAATGTTTAGTTGTTGAATTTCATATTTTAGTAGGATCCCCTTGGCCCTCATCATAATCACACCCATGGTGAGACCGATAGCTTACATATGTTAGTTCACTAGCTATGTTGTCATTTCTCACATTAAATTAAGCATTACAACATAATCATGTGTGTGCATAATACCATATATTTCCAATAACATTATTTTAAACCATAAGTAAGTGTGTGTGTGTGTGTGTGTGTGTGTAAACCATATAGAAATACAAGACCCGAGTTTAAATTGCGTAGTGAAATCTCATAAAAATAATATTATCTAGTACATTGTAATATTATTTTTATGAGATTTCACTACGCAATTTAACCTCGGGTCTAGTATTTCTAGATGGTTTTTATAGGACCTGGTGACCTTTTATTCAATCATTTTGATAATGACATCCACTTAACCATGAGGTATGTGTTCTTAATTTGCATCTAAGGATAGTTTCTTCCCTTCAATATGATCTTTCATTATTAACCTCCACATTTTTTGAAATTGTTCCTTAGGTTTGATCTTGCTAGGTTGTGACATCATCTTTTATCTATATTGCATGTTGTAACTTATGCAATATTTCCTACCCTTCATGGGCACCCTAGTTATCATTTCGTTTTCCATTTGGTTCCCATGTTGCAATTATTTTTAGGCCTGGGAACTCACATTTATACCCACCATGACTAAAAGTTGAGACCTCATTCTTCTCTCTTAATCATTTTCTTCTCATGTCTCAAAGGGGTTCCCATTAATTGTAATAGGATAACCATTATCACCAATCATTGATAACTTATACATGGATAATTTTGAAAGAAAGTCTATTGACTCCTTCCTATTGAAGCCTAAGCTATATAAAAATATATGTTGACTAAACAAACACAATTTGGTTGCATGGAAAGGAGGGTCTTAACACATTCCTCAAACATTTCAGCAATCAAAATTATAATATAAAATTCAAAATGGAGATGGAGAAAAACAAATGCTTAACATTTATGGATGTTCTTATCACTGAGAATGATATTGGCTCTATGGATCATTGGGTTATAGGAAGAAAAATAACATTCACAGATACTTGCACATTGACTCACATCACTATATTGCACAAACATTAGGCATCATTAATAATCTTGTGACTTGTGTTCCATCATAATATATGAGGAGTCTCATGTGGAGCAAGAACTGAATCATCTCACCATTTTTTTCAGAAATAACAAGTATGATGAAAAAAATAAACTTTCAATCAGGTGGTTAAGAAAGAAAAAAGACCCCTCCCTAGAAAACACAATAAGGAGGATGGGACAAAAAACACCCTTCCGTACATAAAATGGATTATAAACTAACTAGCTAGGATCCTTAAGAAAGGAAATATCAGTTTTAAGAACCAAATATCAAAATAGCATAAAAACCTCAGAATAAGTACTCCACGCCTTGACAAAGAGAGAAATTTAGATAATAAGCCTCTTCGAGGAAACTCCTTATAAATTACATGAATTCACAAATACAATATGATTCCAAATGAAAAGGTCTCCTTGGTATATATAGGAGGCTAGGAGGTATAATTACAACTAATGGACCTAAGTCGACATAAATAAAATAACATTACTAATGTAATATGCCCCAATTAAGGGGTAGGGTGCCATGATTTAGGGATTAACATGCCCCTCCCCTTCAGACAAGTGGTGTCCTCGACGCTTAAGTAGTTTTATATGATCTTGTATAAAAGACTCATCTTTCCACGTGGAATCTTCAACAAATAGTTTCTTCCACTTAATGAGATACTTTGAAATTGATCTATTCCTCAATTGAAAAATTATTATGTCAATGATAGCTTCAGGCTCCAATACGATTTTTCCTTCCTTTTCAACTTATGGAAATATAGTTTGAACTAGGAAATTGTCACCTATAACCTTCTTTAAGCATGAAACATGGAAAACTGGGTGTACTTGCGAAGATGTAGGAAACTCCAATTTCTATGCCATAGTACAAATATTTTGAAACACCTTATAAGGGCCATAGTACATTGGTGATAATTTATTATCCTTCTTAGCTTACTTGAGGGACATCTGTTTTTATGTTGTAGTCTTAAAAATATGCAATCCCCTACTTCAAAACTTCTTTCACTACGATGTTGATTATCTTGTTGTTTCATGTGATTTTGTGCCATGGTCAAGTTGTTTTTAAGAGTTGGAGAACTTGTTGTTTATTCTCAATTTGATCTTCCACTGTTTGAACCTTACATTTTTATTTTAGAGAAGAAGTGATGGACTGTGGGTGATATCCATAAAGTGTCATAAATGGTGTCATTTTTGTTGTAGTATGAAAGGAAGTATTATACCACCATTCTGCCAAGGGTAACCACTTGAACCATTGTGTTTTTTTATCAGAGACAAAGCAATGAAGGTAGCCTTCTAGAAATTTGTTCACTATCTCAGTTTCTCCATCATATTGAGGATGATAAGATGATCTATGAGCCAATTGAGTACCCAAACAAGAAAATGTTTTTTTCCAAAAATGTCTAGTGAATATGGGATCTCTGTCACTTACAATAATATTTGGGCTTCCATGTATCTTTTGAACTATCTCCATGAATGCAGTAACAACTGTACTGGACATGAAAGGATCAGAGAGTGCACAAAAGTGTGCGTACTCGGTAAGTCTATCAACAATCACCATGATGACACTCTTTCCTTTAGACTTCGCTAATCCTGTGATGAAATCCATAGAAACATCCTCCTAATGTTGACTTGGAATGGCTAATGGTTGTAAAAGACCCAGGGTCTTAATTGTTTCCACCTTATTTTGTTGGAAAACAAAAAATTCTTCCATAAACCTTTGACATTAGTTTTAAGGCCATCCCAAAAAAAAACCCTCTTGACCATGTGATAGGTTTTCAAAAATCACGATTTCCCTCCTATCAGAGAGGTGTGCAATTCCAAAAGTACATTTTGTTTGAGTTGGGAGTTATTACATAAATATAATCAATCTTTCTACCATTGTGAATAATTTTTCCATGTAAACTTATTGGATGCACTGGAATCCTATTGTAACCTTTGAATGAGAGTCCACACTTCTTCATCATTCTTCCATTCATCCCTTTATTATGTTATCCAATCAGGTTGGATGATAGAGATAGCACAAATAAATGCCTCAACATCTTCATCCTTTCTTCAGAGTGCATATACAACATTTTTCTTCCATTTTTTGTAGATCATTTCAAATTCATAACGCAACATCTTGGTCACCCATTTTTGTTTCTCTTATGAATATAGTCTTTGTTCCAAGAAGTATTTAAGACTATCATGAACTGTTTTGACCTTGAAGTGCCTACCTATTAGGTAAGGGCTCCATTTCTTCAATGCATGTAGTATTTCCATCATTTCTTTCTCATAAATGGGTTTGTGTAATTCCTTTCCCTTGAGTGACCAAATTTTAAAAGCAAGGGGCCTTCCTTATTGCATTAGATAAACACTAATGCCATTTCTCGCGGCAACACATTCCATAATAAATTTTTTTGTGAAGTTTGGTGTGGTCAAGATAGGAACTTTGCACATTTCCTCTTTAAGTTGGTCAAAAGCTTGAGTTGCCTCTGGAGTCCATGAAAATGCATCCTTCTTAGTTAATGTAGTTAAAGGTTTTGTTATTATTCCATAGTTTTGAACAAACTTGCAGTAGTAACCTGTCAAACCCAAAAATCCTCTAAGATTCTTCAATGTTTTGGGAATCAACCAGTGCATAATGGCTTTAATATTGTTAGGGTCTACATTAACACCTTCATGAGATACAATATGACTCAACTACTCTATCTTCTTCCCCTTAAATAAACATTTGCATGGTTTGGCATATATTTATTTCTCCTTTAGTAGTTGTAACACCTTGTCAACATGTCGAACATGATCTTCCTAGGACTTGCTATAGATTAGTATATCATCAAAAAATAATGACACAAATTTTTGAAGGAAGGGATTGAAAATGGAATTCAGCAACCCTTGGAATGTGGAAGATGCATTCATAAGGCCAAAATGCATGACCAAAAATTCATAATGGCCTTCATGAGTTTTGAATGTTGCTTTTGTGATATCTTCTTCCTTCATTATAATCTGATGATACCCTGAACGGAGATCCAAATTTGTGAAGTAGATTTCTCCATGTAGTTCATATAAAAATTCACCAATTATGGGAATGGTAAAATTATATTTAATGGTGATATTGTTGAGATCTCTATAATATGGACACATATTCCATGAGCCCTCTTTCCTAAGTACCATTACCACCGGTGCAGAATAAGAACTTTGGCTAGGTCTAATAATTCCAACCTCTAACATTTCTTCAACCATACACTTAATTTCACTCTTTTGGGAATAAGGGTATTTGTAAGGCCTAATGTTAGGAGGAAAACTCCCAGGAATTAAGTGAATAGCATGATCATGATCACGAGTGGGTGGAAGACCTCTGGGAATATCTTCAAATACTTTGGAATGTTTATCAATGATCCCTTGGAGATCTACAGGAATATATGGCTTATATGTTTGAACATATAGTGAGAACAGTTGTGCAATTACACCCGATTCCCATTTTTCAATAATGTTTTCATTCCATTAGAGCTTAACACCTTACTGGGTTTCCCTATGATACCCCTTAACTCAAATTCCTTTCCTTCCAAGGAAAATTTCATGAAAAGATCTTGAAAATTAAAAGCTATTGATCCCAATGATTGTAACCATTGGACCCCTAGTACACCATCAACACCACCCATGGATATATAAATCATTGGACTATTCATTACATATTCCCCCATAGTCAAATTGATCTCATGGAATTTTCTTGAGCAATTGATAGTTCCTCCATTTGCAATCATTACTTGAAACTCTGGTGATGGATATATAAAGCAATTGAGAGCTTTGGCTAATTTATAGTGAATGAAATTATGAGTATTGTTGTTCCTAGGATTGATTTTAAGGCTCAAAGAGTAATGTTAGGCATAAAATATTTTAAATGAGGTGTTTTGTGAGTGATTGTTTCTACCTTTAGTTTCCTGAGAAATAATATTTAAATGAAATTAATGATAAGACAGTACAAAGGTTGTATATCATTATCTGACTCACAATTATAATGTCAAATGATGTAGAAATATTTAAAAAACTGTTAAAACAAAGTCAAGTATCAATTACAGATAAGTATCACCATGTTTGTAGTAGAAGAACAGTAAAAGATGCACCCTTGAACATGAGATACAAATTCAGTAATTCACACAAATCACAGGTCTTGTTTTACTCACAGTAATAACAGAGGAAAATTTGTTATTGAATGAATTTTTGATATATTATGATCACAGTAGATGTAGTACTAAATTGTAATCATTCACTCTTCAATAACTACATAAATAAATTCAGAGAAATGGAAACATAGAAGGAACACATAAATCAAATTGAACGAAACTTAGAATCTCTTTCTGCACTTGTATTAATATTCAAAAAATGTTTTCTCTTTTACATTCGGCAAGAAGAAGCCTAGAATAGATCTAAAATATATCTGTTTATACAAAATTTGTCACAACTGAAAAATGTTGGACTTCCCACAATATATGACTAAAAATAGAATATATCTGAATAAAATAACAACATGCAAATATTGTTGAGTTTTACTGGAGCTTCCTTTGTCTCTTTGTTTTCTTGTAGATGCACTCATTTTCCTTTGATATTTGAGTCAGGTACACATGTCCATTAAGGCCACCACAATAATTTGGCTTACTACCTTTTCCATTTGATCTCGTTGGCATCTATTCACTAGGATAAGGAATTGCAGTTGAAGACATGGGGGGATAATTAGATGAATAGCTCAGTGTTAGATCATTATGGGATGGTTAACGGTTACAGGGAAGAGTAATTGTTCATGAAAATAATGATGCGGGAATAAGTGTCCAATAAGGAGGTGTGATGAGTGTATGCAAGAATGCAGGTGGTAGGGATGGACGGGGTAAGTGATAGTTGGAGGGTGAAAGGTAAAGTGGGTGGATAAAGTGGATGATGTGCATGTTTTCTCATTTTCTTCCAGATATACTCGAGTTTATTTATTCAATGCATTTGGTTCACATGTCGATCAATGCTACCATGAATCTTGAAGGCTCAATCCTTTCATTCAATTCAAAGGAAAACATATTCTTCTGTATTTGTGGAAGCTTCTCCTGGATCTTGTTCACTTCTTGGACTGTGACCTGATATTGTGAACTTGGATTAACCAAAAATTTATTGATTTTAAGTAAATCAATCTGGCTCATCTCTTGGATGGTCGCCTAAGTATTTTCCTTGTTATTTCTATATATTTTTTGGTTCATTTCTATTTCTATCTGCCCCATTGCCTCTAAGATACTATTTCCTTCTAACCCAATTAATTTTTTATTAATTGAGGATAATTCCTCTAGAAAATACTCTTTTACATCTCTTGGAAGTTTCTTTCCTTCTAGATTTGTTTCCCAGGATTTTAGGGTCATTTCGCCTCTTACTTGTTCAGAATGAGAGAGAAGGGTAAGACCAGGGGTATTATCTCTCTGCTTCCATATGAGGACCTATTGAAACTTAGATTGGGCTACACAGGCCTATTTTTCCTTGACATAAATATTTTTTAGAGAAAGGTCTACTGCCTGATAAAATTTGTTAATAACATCTACTTTTTAATAGAGCTCTTGCTGGAAAAATTCCAGCTTCTCGTTGATTTCTGATGCTTGTGTTTTGAAGGAAGTAATATATATTGTTGTATTCTTTGTTAGGGTCAATATTTCCTACAACTTCTCAATCAAATCATCACGCTAAGTGATCAAACCTTGAATGGTCTATGAACTCCAGTAGAGAAGCTCACGGTTATCCTATAACTGCCTCATTTGATGCTGATAACTAGCCTTGATTTGTTCAATGTCCTGGTTCATCTTGATCCTAACAATTTTCTCTGTACTATGTATCTCGTTCTGTAATTTCTCTACCAAGATACATTTTTGTCGTAGTTGTTCATTTAAATTGTCCAGTGACCATTGATTGGTAGTGGCAAAAGCCCCTAGTGAACCTACAACTTCTTTCACAAAATCAGGATCATATTGGTCCTTCCCATCATACACCAATCTTTTCCTTTTAGTGACTACTCCATCCTTTTGGTGAGATTCTCCTTTTACAATGGATTTTCATTTCTTGTTGAAAAAGAAATTTGAGGGAGGCATCTCTTCACGCAAGATAGGAGTAAGATCACCAACAAATTGAATTCAGAACTAGGATTTTTTAAGCTAGTCTGTAAAGGGTTTAATGATGTAACAGGAGAAATAATTTATGTGGAATGTTCCCTTCCTTTTGTATTCGGGGTGCCAGTAGAAGTAGTTGGCTTTGAATGAGGAACAACTTGTCTCACATTCATGAAAGATTTGAATCGAGCTAACACTTGTGGGTTATCCAATCCTGACAGTGATGTTCTTATTTTGTGAAATAACACTTTTGGGATTTTGGGGACTTATTCACCTTCATGCTTAGTGGAGAAACCTGGCTCAGATCCTATGGGTCTAGCTTCCTGTGAAGAGGGAATGGTTTTTGAATCTCCTTGCAATATCTTTGGAAAATTCTTTCATCTGTGATTTTGAAAGCTGAGAAAACCATCTTGTTGGTCAAGGGGCAGAGTCTGAAATCTGCTTTGAACTTCCTCATAAGATCTAACTCCCCTGAACATTTTGTCATAAGGGTAATTCTTATCCAAATGATCTTCCACTATATTATGTGGATCGTGCTTCTTGAATTCAATGTCAACTAAATTGACATCCTCCAAGGCTATGGCCTCAAATTTAGAGTGACCGAAATCTAGTCATTTGAACATGCCAACTTGAATGGGAAAAGTTGAACAAACCTTTTTCTGAGCTACATTTAACTCCTTGTTGATACCCCCTACTACTTTTTGGTATGCCACTTCTCTGCACACCAACCCGTCGGGTAAAAAATGTGGAAGGGCATGAGGAGGAACGGAGCAACCAAATACTCTGATATAGGAGAAATTCTCCTCAATGAACCAGTATGCAAGTGTTCCTAAGTTCCCCATAATTATTTCTGAAATACAGGGCGGCGAGTGACCATAGATAGTTATGTGAACATGTACCACAACGTTGTGGAAGATTTCGTAAAAGAAATATTTGTCATTTTCCTCCCATAATTTGGAGTGGTAGAAATGAATTGGCTCAAAACTGACTGGGGTCCAACTCCAGTTCATCAGGGGAAAAGGGATCATGAAACAAATGGCATCCATAACATATGCTGACATGTAAAAAGGGGTAGGCTACGCTTTTGATTTTTCTAATTTATACTCAGCGATTTCCTTGGCCAAATTATCAGATATCATTTTAGCCCAATTGAAGGTAAAACCTTTGACTACCTCATTCATAATGGCTACCTACTCAACTAAGAAATGTGTAGGGTTCGTTTTCCTAGACAGGTGACAGAGCATCATGGATATATACAACATATGAGCGTCTAAAGACATTGTGGCGTACATACCATGCACATCGACTCTGAATTCTTCTAGATGTCCCCACCAGGTCTTGACTATATCATGATTGTTTCTATAGTATTGAGTGCATTCCTTTCTCTCAAAATCTAGAAGAAATGCGACATTGTAAGTGTATTTAGGGGTAGGGGAAATATTGTACATTACTTGTAGGTTCTCTGGTTGGAAAGAGACGATGACGACTTGCTAGTGGTTGATGACGCTCCTGGTTTGGATGTCGACAGTGTTCCAAAGCCCAATTTATCATATCATTGTAGGGTATGATTCTAGGTCGTGCAACGATCTTATGCAGTTTCAACTGTGCTACCAATCTAATCTTAGATCTAAATGACTCTTCATCTTCTTCGACAGAGTCATCTGGAAAGTTAATGATCTCATGCTATAAGACATCAAAAACTTGCTTCCAAGTTTTGATGGCATCTGCAACTCACGGAGTTGTGTCTGATAGAACATCTGCATTTGGATTTGAATCATCACCTGATGAATCAAGATTCTTTGCATCTTTTTTTGGTGCCACAATCCTCAAGGAAATAGAATTATCCTACAGGTGACAAGAGAAGTCTGTAAGCTCTACACTGAATAAAAAACTACTAATTGCAAATGGGAAAAATGATTTTGAAATTCGAAGTGCTTTATTCAAAAAGTCTATTGATCTTTGTATAGATCTACTGACGAAGAATTTATTAAACTTAATGGAATTCATTACCTGGTGATCCGCAATCTTTATTTGAAATCATTAACCTTATTCCATCATAAATTCCATTAATACTTCGATAGTTCGTGTTCATAATTTTTGGATGTGACAGGGTGGATATCTCCCAAAGTTTGAATCCGCGGAGGATTTAATCTCTAAGTAATCACTTTTATGTCTTAGTTAATCATGTTCTAAAAATGTTGTATTAAATTTAAGTATTTTGGGAGTTCATAATTCATAAGTTTTGAATATAGCACACGGGCAAATTTATGAAGTCCGAAACTACGAAGTGATTAATTAACACTTAATAATGACTAATTAAAGTCATTAACTACTTTATTAACTCTTTGAAACCCCCTTTTTATTTTGTAATTACTTTACTTCGACGCTTTGATACTTCGTGGATTGTGAAATAAAAAACTCCTGAAGATTAATCTCTCGGAGTGATGTGGTAGAGATGATGTCATTCTGATGATGGGTCAAGGAAAGAGAGGTGTCACATGTCACTTGAAAACATGTGAATCATCCGACGAAAATGTAAAAAGTAAGTGCCACGTGTCAACCCAAGAATTGTTTTTTAAAGGACACGTGTCCTATGACTCGTGTTCGTAAGTCCTTTTGGAAAATTCACGAGTGGCTATCTTCGGGACTTCGGAGTTTTGGGTTTTTTTTTGTTTAGGTTTGCTGGAATACCCGAGCACAAAGTGTCTGTTAAAGGATTTCCTTTAAAACTCAGGCAACTTAAAAAATTCAGAGATCATTAGGATCGTTCGATCATTGATGATAGATATTTTAAGCGTCTTATTGATGAATAACAACCAATGGATTTATTTTAATTATTAAAGGTAGCTTTCTAAGTTTTATGATTTTTTGGGTAAAATTTGATCTCTAAGAGGTAAAATATATAAAGCTCGAAAGATCAAAATTAAACGTGTTCTAACATAGGCTCCATCTAGGGATTGTGGATCCTTGTGAAGCGCGAAAGGACAATACACCAAGTGCCTTTATTGGGTGAATGGATTCATTATTTATTTTTGAAAAACATTTTCTAGTTTTATTTAAGAATTAATCATACATAGAAAAACGAACTTAACCAAATCTCAATAACCTTCAAAACATACCTAATGATTGATCTCGAGTTAGGCTATTTGAAATTTCCTTTTCTTAAAACTGATTTTAGAATTGTTTAAGATAATCAAAACAACTTTAACTAAAATATCAGTCTTCAGCTGACTTTGTTCATTTCAAGGTTAAGCAGTTGTAACAATTTATTTAGGAAATCCCTAGTTGGTTCATGATGTAAATATCACAGGAAAGAGAACTAGATAACAGAGTATGATATATATATATATATATATATATATATATATATATATATATATATATATATATATATATATA
>ML782085.1:74498-153712 GCA_009831015.1 Picea engelmannii | reverse complement strand
AAAATGTCTCCTTGGTATATATAGGAGACTAGGAGGTATAATTACAACTAATGGCCTAAAGACGACATAAATAAAATAACATTACTAATATAATATGCCCCAATTAAGGGGTAATGAGCCAATATTAGGGCTTAACATTATAAGATCCAAAGAGCAGCAGGATGACTTGAACATGAAGCTATTGCAAAGTCTGAACATAATAGAAAAGAAATTGGAAAAAGAAAGTGATTCAAGAAAATATGGAAGTCACAAACCTTCGGATGAGAAAAATAAATCAGGAAATGTTAGCAGACACCACCATCACTCCCCGAAGAATTCCAATAAAAGAGTAGGTAGCAAAACAAGTCCATCCCCTATCAGATAGCGTAAGAGTTCTGGGGTGGATGAACTACGAGGAGAAATGAACAAAATCAAAGCACCTACATTTGATGGTGAGCACAAGAAGGATGAAGATGTAGAAACATGGTTGTTGGGCATGAGAAATTATTTTCAATTACACAATTATTCTTTTCATGCAGAGGGTAGAATTGCCATCTATCAACTCAAAGGAAAGGCATCCATTTGGTGGGATCAACTTGTGTAGGTACAACACATTAAAGAGAAGAGCGTTACTTGGAGAGAATTTAAGAGGTATTTTGAGAAGAAATACTTGACTAAGAGATATTAAGACAAGAAAATGAAAGAGTTCTTTGAACTCAAGATCGAAAGTATGACCATATATGAATATGAAAGAAGATTCCTAGAATTGTTGAAGTACGTCTCCTTCATCAAGGATGATACAGTTAAAATTCAAAGGTATTTGAGTGGATTGCCAGTGTTCATTAGTGAAAAAATATAGTATGATGATCCCAAGACATTGGAAGAGACCATAGGGCAAGCTAATTGTCAATATGATTAGCAGAAAGTAAGACCAACTTTCCAAAAAGCTTGGGAAGACAAAAATAAGTTCAAGGTGGATCAGAGGAAGAAAGGATTTAAACCACTATTCTTCAGAAATAGTCCACAGGGACCACAAACTCCTAAAGAGCCCAAAATGATAGAGGTAGAATGCCAAAGGCCAAGGCATCCACCTATTCAATGTTGGGGTTGTAAATGAGATCATAGATTCAAATATTGTTCTCACAAAGGTGAAAAAGGAAGGACTGTTTATAATGTACAACAAGCTAAAATAGTGGAGGACTTGGGCAGAAATGTGCCAAGGATCTATGCATCCCTAGATAACAAGCAAGCAAAATATCAGTCACACATGATTGAAGTGGAAGCCATGATTAATGACCAAACCATTACTATTTTAATTGATTCAGGATCTAGTCATAGTTATATAGATCCTAAGATGGTAGAAATTTTGCAATTGCCAAGAAGAAAGCATGGAAAATCTTGGTTGGTACAGTTGGCTATAGGAGACAAAATAAAGGTTAATGATATGGTTAAGTCATGTCTTATGGACATGAACGGACTAAGCACCAAAGAAAATTTGAACATCTTACCTTTAGGTTCCTTTGACTGTCTAATTGGGATGGATTGGTTGGACCCACATCATGCTCTATTGGATTGTCATAACAAAGCATTCACTTTCTTAGATGAAGAAGGGAACCAAAGGAAAGTGAAGGGAATTCCCAGGGTAGTAACCGTTAGAGAAATTTTGGCATTGCAGCTGAAGAAATTTTATAGAAGAGGATGTCAAATATTTGCAGTTCATATGGAGGAGACACCTAAAGACAAGGTGCCGAATTTGGAGGATTATGAGTCCTGAAAGAGTTTGAATATGTATTCAAGGAGGAACCAGGACTACCCCCAAAGAGAGACATTGATTTTTCTATAAATTTGACACCAGGAGCAACTCCCATGTCAAAGACTCCTTACAGAATGAGTATGCCAGAATTGAAAGAGTTGCAAATGCAGCTTGAAGAACTTTTGAAGAAGGGGTATATACGTCCAAGTGTGTCACCTTGGGGTGCTCCAGTTCTGTTTGTGAAAAAGAAAGATGGAACGTTAAGATTGTGCATTGATTTAAGACAATTGAATAAAGTGATTGTCAAGAACAAGTATCATCTGCCCAGGATCAATGATATTTTTGATCAATTGAAGGATGAAAAGATATTTTCAAAGGAAGATCTCAGATCGGGATACCACCAGGTAATAATTAAAGAATAAGATATCAACAAGACCACCTTCAGGACAAGGTATGGTCATTATGAGTTCACAGTGGTGCCATTTGGGTTGTCGAATGCACCAGTTGTTTTCATGTGCTTAATGAATGGTGTTTTCCGTGAATATTTAGACAAGTTTGTCATTATCTTTTTGGATGACATTCTTATATACTCTAATTCAGAGGAAGAGAATGAACATCATTTGAAGATGGTGTTGCAAGTATTAAGGGAGCATCAGTTGTATGCCAAATTGAGCAAGTGCTCATTTGATCAGAAACAAATTCATTATTTGGGGCATATCATCTCAGAAAATGGGATAGCAGTGGACCCTGAGAAGATAGAAGAAATTAGAGAATGGTCAGCACCAAAGAATGTGACAGAGGTCAGATCATTCATGGGCCTTGCAGGTTACTAGAGGAGATTCATTGGAGGATTCTCAAAGATAGCACACCCAATAACTTCCTTGAAAAGAAAGGGTATGAATTTTCAGTGGACGTTGGACTGTGAAAGGAGTTTCCAACATTTGAAACAATTATTGAAAAGTGCTCCAATACTAAGGATTGCAAACCCAAATGAATATTTCATCGTATGAACAGATGAATGCAATGAAGGACTTGGTGGAGTCCTCAGTCAAAATGGATTTGTGATATGTTATGAATCAAGGAAGTTGAAAGAGAATGAAAGAAACTATGCTACTTATGATTTGGAGTTGGCAGCCATAGTACATGCCCTGAGGAAATGGAGACACTACCTCATGGGAAAAAGGTTTTAGATAAGAACAAACCACAATGGTTTAAAATATTTATTTGATCATCCAAATCTAAATTCTAGGCAAAGCAAATGGTTATAATTTCTAAGCGAATATAACTTTGATATAAAGCATATCAAAGGGAAAGAAAATAAAGTGGTTGATGCACTCAATAGGAGGGTGCATGAACTACATGCTACAACCATCAACATGTATCAGACTGATGTTAAAAGAAAAATTATGGAGGCTGTAAATACAGACCTACAATACAAAGAATTGATAGCAAAATTACAGCAAGGTAAGACACCACAGAAGATGGATATTTATAAGTTGGGAGTAGATGGAATACTGCTGCACAAGAGCAAAATTTTCTTACCAAATGTCCTGGACTTGAAACGTATGATTTTGCATGAGATGCATAATGTTCCTTATGCAAGGCACCCTAGATATTAGAAAATCATAGCAGGGGTTAAGAGACAATACTTTTGGCCAGGCATGAAGAGAGAGATAGCATAATACATCACAAGATGTATGGAATGCTAGAAAGTTAAAGCAGAACATAGGCATCCAGCAGGATTGATGCAACCTTTGCCCATTCATAAATGGAAGTGGGAAGTGGTGACAATGGATTTTATTACAGGATTTCCTAGAACATGAAAGCTACATGATTTGATTATGGTGGTGGTGGACAAGCTTACAAAAGTTTCCCATTTTATTCCATTAAAAACTACTCACAAGGAAACAGATGTCGCTGATATTTTCATGAAGGAAGTGGCACGATTGCACGTAATTCCTAAAACGATTGTGTCTAATAGAGACCCAAAATTCACCTCAAATTTCTAGAAAGGATTGTTCAAATGATTTGGGACGAATCTGAACTTCAGTACATCTTACCATTCTAAGTCTGATGGACAGACAAAGAGGGTGAATAGAGTAATAGAAGATATGTTGAGAATGTATGTGATGGATAAACCATCCAAATGGGAAGACTAACTACATTTAGTAGAATTCGCTTACAACAATGGGTATTAGACATCATTGAAGATGAGCCCATTTGAATCACTTTATGGTAGAAGGTGCAATACTCCAGTGAGTTGGGATAACCTAGCTGATAGAACAGTAGTCAGGCCAGAGTTGCTCAAGGAGATGGAGGACCAAATGTTAAAAATTAAGTAGAATTTGAAAGTTGCCCAAGACAGACAGAAAATTTATGCTGATAAAAATAGAATCCACAGAGAATTCTAAGTGGATGATCATGTTTTCCTAAAGGTGAAAGCTAACAGGAGTTCCCTGAAGCTGGGAAGTTGCACCAAGTTGGCAGGCAGATTTTGTGGACCATTTGAAATCCTAGAGAGGATTGGTCCAGTTGCTTATATGATTGCATTGCCTGCATCTATGTCTGTTCATAATGTATTCCATGTATCATTGCTAAAGAAATACATACCTGATGCTAATCATGTTGTTGATTGGAATGTTATTCAGGTGGAGCAAGAAGGCGCTTTCCAAGTGCATCCGGTGCACATTTTGGACCGGAAAATCAAACAACTCTGGAATCGATCCATAGGGCTTGTAAAGGTCCAATGGAACTAGTACGGACCTGAAGACACTACTTGGGAGCATGAGGATGCAATGCGGGTAGAATACCCGCATCTTTTTGAAAATTTTTGAAATTTTTGTTGTATATGGGTACATGATGCATCGAGGACAGTTCATAAATAAGGGGAGGGGATTGTAATATCCCTCGGACGAACTCAAATGCAAGTGTAATCCAAGATTATTTAAGCTAGTGAGTTGTTTAGACATCATTTTTAAAATACACCTTTCATGGCATGGTGCGCGCATATACTATGCAGTAAAGTGATGTAGTGTGCACATTTATGGATACCATGCACAGTAACTAAAGTGTGTGCAACCTTGAGGACAACGGATACCGCACGCGGTAACTAAAAAGCATGAAATATTAAGGTCAGTGAACCTTTATGTATATAATATGCATTATAGGCTGGTGAGCCAGTATTTAAGTTGAAATTCTTATGTTTTAGAATTAGGCCAGAGCGCCTAGATGTTAAAGGCCATCACGCCTATTTTGTACATGTCTCATGATTAATATAGAATACATCACTGCACGTAGATCAAACATGATAAAAGAGAAGGGGGACTAGATTCCACCAGTTAGGGAAAGGGAGGGCCAAAATCTAAGGAAAGGGCTAAGCGAGAGAGTTTAAGCCAAAAAGGAATATTAAATTAATATTCTTAGAACATAAAGTATGGATAATTATTTTATCCTAAGTCCTAAATAAGGGGACAAGTGTATCATAGAAGATTCCAACATGACAAGTGTCAAGTTGGAGACATGCATACTTATTGTTGAGACTTATTTCCTTTGGGGGGGATCTTACCATTTTTTCCGGGACAAGAGAACGATTATTGGGGGAGCTATCCTCATACCTTCTGATCACTATACATGAACCTGTTTTCATGGCCATTTTTCCTATCGGTGTACCTTTCATCTTGGGAGTGGGATTGAAGAGGCGGGTTGTCAGGCCTATGAGCAATTCTATGAGTGAGAGAATTGTTGGGGATTGATTTCCTGAAGGTGCTAAACTACAGCTACAGTGCTCTGAGACTTCCGGTCCGACCTGTTGCTGAAGCCCTAGAAGGGAAGTGGAGAAGCCGAAGGACTGTTGAGCATAGACGGGGCACACTTCCTTGGGTGGGACAGGCATGTGGGGAATGAGAGGTTGTAGGTTGTCGGTTGAGTGAGCACCTGAGATGGAGTCTTTCCTGTTGACCATGAACCCTTAGCCTGGTTAGGAACCCCTTACCTAGGTGGAGTCTAGTCCCATCTCGGGGGTGACTCATTTTTGAGAGTGATGAATAGTTTAGTCTAAGGCTGGGAGGTTTGTGGACAGTCTACACGCAGTTGGTGACATTCTTACCAAGATACGTATCGGTTATGTGATGAATTTACATGCTGCATTGTCATTTATGCGTTAATTTATAGGTTTTATGGAATGTGTGAGCATATCTGTCTGTATGTTTAAGGGTATACCCCTGTGTATGTTTCATGTCTGTGATTATTGTTAATACAACCTAAAAATCATATATTTACAGAATGCAACGGTTTGTTTATGTTTTATATGTGAAGCTTCCGCTAGAGAGTTTTATGTATATGTTTAATTGCATGCAGTTCAGTATGTATGTATGTCTATGTGTGTATATACGTATTTAAAAATAAACATTATGTGACATACCTTAGTTGGATACTGGGTTGTTACCATATGCTGTCAAAAGCTAAGTTAAGCGTATGAGTAGTGACGTTCCCCGACCTCTTGGTGGTCGGGGAGGTACGTTACACTGTTCATTTGCATCCTGCCAGAGTTTCATCATAGGAAGAGTAAGATTAATAGGAAGGATAACACTAGTACCATAAAATAATTAGAAAGGATAAATACCTATAGATTTCTTGGTGCCAATTTAGTTTTCCCATAAGGCGTACTTTAAGTGAATATGCCAAGATTTTTTATTTTCTATCAAAATTTTCTTGATTATAATCATCAAGCTCTTGTTAGATGATTCAGCCAACCCATTTCCCTGAGGATAATAAGTTGTAGAATGACCTAAAATAATATTTTATTTATGACATAAATTGATCATTTCCATAGGTTTAAAATCCTGAGCGTTATCAATGACTATTTTTCTAGGACAACCAAATTTTGGTAGGTTGTTTTCTTCCAAAAATTTTATTAATACCGAATATGTAGCATTCCAAGTGGGAATGGATTCAACCCATTTCATAAAGTAATCGGTAGAGGTTAGAATCCATCTATGTTGAGCACTTGATTGTAGATGAATTTCTACAATGAATTCTAGCCCCATTGTTGGAAAGGAGCTTCATCTTTTACTGGAATTAAAGGTAAGGCAGGGAGATTTTTCTTACAAGCGAACAATTGGCATGAATTGCAATCTATGACCCTTCCATTTACATCAGTAAGTAACTTTGTCCAATAATATCCTTCCCTTAAAATTTTGTAAGTTGTTTCTCTCCAGGCATGGTGTCCTCCGCATACTCCTTCATGAAATTCATCAATGACACCTTTTGTTTCAGATTCTATCAGGCAACATAACAAGAAACCCAGAGGGTCTTTCCACTATAGCTAATTTCCATCAACAATGCAATACTTAATTGCATGTATCTTTAAAGTTCTTTCTTTACAAAGAGTCGTGTCATTTAGGCATTGAAGAGTGAGGAGGTATGTAAAAATATCATGGTACCAAGAAAAGGAAGAAAACTTATCTTCAATCTGAATTATAGGTGCTTGATCATCAATTTACTCTATATATAGAAGAAAATCATGTGATTCAAAGTTATTTATTCCAAGCGCTCTGAAATTTGATTTGGATAACAAACTTGCCATACCTTGGCCTTTTACTAGTTTGGTTGGTTTTACTTCTAAATCAAACTCTTGAATTTTAGCCAACCATCTACCTCTTCTTCCATCACTATCTGGTTGAACCAAGATATATTTAATTGCATTTGTTGGTACATAAGCAATTATTTTGGAGTGCAGGACATATGTTCTGAAATCGTTGAGAACCTTCACCATTGCATAATCTTGTTTTTCAAGAATATCATATCTTAGCTCTACATCTCTGAGGCTTTTGTTAAAAAATGTTATTGGTTGTTCGAATCCTTCTTCATTATTTTAAAGGAGCACGACTGCAGTAGTATGCTGAGAAGTGGAAGAGAAGATTAACAATTCATTTGTATAATCTAGACTTACCAATACTGGTGCTTCTCCTATAGCTTTCTTAACATGCTCGAAAGACACTTTGTCTTCTGCAGTCCATTTTACTTTGCTGTCCTTTTTTAGAATATCTGTAATCAATTTGATTATTTCAGCAACGTTAGGAATAAATATCCTCAAAAAATTGTTCTTACCTAAAAAAATATTGAATCTCTTTTCTGTTTCTAGGAATATTAATCAGGTCAATAGCCTCAACGCGTTTAGGATCAACCTTGATTCCATATTTTGAAACTATATGACCTAAAAGTTTACCTTCTTTTATAGCAAAGTGTGATTTTTGGGGGTTAAGAGACAATCCAAATTTTCTGCATTTTTCAAAAGTTTGTCTGAGGTGCATCAAATCTTTTGCATCAGAATTGGAAAAAACTGTCAAATCGTCTAGATAAATAACAACAAAATTGTCTCTCTCACCAACAAACATGATATCCTTTTCTCTCTGGAAAGTTGCTCCTACATTCATTAAACCGAAAGGAATTTTATCATACATAAAGGTTCCCCATGGAGTGGTAAACACAGTCTTTTCTCTATCATCTTCATGAACAACGATATGATTATATCCTGAGAAACCATCAATCATATAAATTATGTTATACCCTACTACCTTCTTTAAAACATGGTCCATCTTTGGGAGCAGGTAGTTATCTTTAAGAGAAGACTGATTTAAGTTCCTAAAATCAGCACAGAGTCTTATTTCATCGTTCTTATTTATAACAGGGACCAAATTGGCCACCCATTCAGAGTATCTAAGGGGAACGATGATTTTTGCATAAAGGAGTTTTTTAACCTCCTTTTCTATTACCGACAAAAGAATTGGGTTTATTTTTCTAAGATTCTGCCTAAAAGGCTTAACACCATGTTTTAAAGGAATCTTGTGTTTAATAACAGAAGTATCATAATTTTTAAAATCATCATAAGACCATGCAAAAACATCTTTATATTGTCTAAGTAACTCATTGTATTTACTCTTTACTTGTGCCGAAAGATATTTTGATATTTTGACAATTTTTGGATTTTCATTAGTTCCTACATTACAATCTTCAACTTCTTTGGGTTGAGATTGCAAAGTAGACTTTAAAGGTATATCATCATATTCAAACAAACTTTTGAAAGGGATCATGCCTCTGGGAATTTTTTTTTTTTTTAAGTAAGAGCATGTGGTGATTTGCGATTTTATCTTGGAACTTCTCTGGGTTCTCTCCTTCCTGCATAATCCAAGCATGATCATTTTGATTTTCCTGATCTATGTGGGTCTCAGAAAAATCATCAACCATTTCTAGGAACTGTTTGATTTGTTCATCATCTTCAAACACTTGCTAGTGTTGAACATTGTTTGGAATCTAAGGTCTATGTCTCATTTCAATATGATATTTCAGCTTCAAAATAGTAGGTGGTGCAAAATTCGCCACAGCTTTGGCTAAAGAATCAACTTGTTGATTTTTCATTCTAGGAATAAAGTGAATATTAAAAGACAAGAAGAAATTCTCTATTAGAACCCAGGAAAAATTTATATACGATATCGATCTTGGATGCTTAGCTTGATAATGTTACTTTATTTGTTTTACAATGAGCTCTGCATCACCATAAACTATCAAATGTTCGATTTTTAATTTTCTTGCAGCTTCTAATCCTAAAACTAAAGCTTCATATTCACAGACATTATTGGTATAATCGACCTCCCATTGTAATCTATAAGAAAAAGGAATAACATACGCATCACCTGGTGCCACAAATAAAACTCCATCTCTTGCTCCTTCGCAGGATGAAGCATTGTCGAAGAACATTTTCCACATCCCTTCTCTAACATTTATATTTTTCTTTGAAATTCCTATTTTTTTATTTTCTTTTTCTATACACTCATGAAAATTGTCATCTATAAATAATATACAATTGCCTAAATCTTTATCAGTAACATAGACTGGGTAGTTATTGGGGTTTTGAGGGTCACTGTTGGGCCCTTCATTTTTGGAAAGAAACTATGCAAGTTTTGACTAAGCACGAGTTGCGCAAACTTCATCAGAGGCTGGGAGAAAGAATAACAGAAAAAAATTGTAGAAGTCAACGCAACACCATCTAAGCAACAAATAGTTGCAACCGAACAAGAAATCGGGCAAGCTGAGAAGGAAGACACCACCCAACTATATACAAGGCTGAATATAATTGTAAAAGGGTTGGGTTTTTGTTGTTGTTGGTTAGTTAGGCCGTGTTGGCTCATATTGATCAGAGTCACCCAAGTTCTGGGATTAGTTGTTGATACTTGCTATAAAGTTGAGAGATGACAAGCAAGAGTCTGTAATATGCCCTACTAAGTGAGTTTGACTCTGTAACAGAGAAAGATCTCAAGGGTAATATGAAGAAGGAGCAAATTTTAAAATGTGATGTGTCTTTGTATGTTTACTTGCGCATTACAACATTTTTTTATGGTTTATGAGTTATAATTGATGGTTCTATTTTTAATCGCTGCTAGCAACATAAGTAGGTTCACTTCTTGTAGTTAGATGGTTCAGATCTAGTAATGACTCGTGTGCAAGAAAAAGGAATAAGTTCTTATTTCTCTATGGATCCTCTTTAGCCTTATCCCTACCCTTCCCTATCTGTTTGTCTCAACAACGCTTCAGGTGAGACTTCTTCTCTTCTGAGGAGATGAAAATGCCAGTGCTCTAGACTACATGGTACCTTTTGTTGGTAACCTGAGAAGGACCCTGGTCTGATAAAATTAGCGCCAACAAAATGGTTTTGTTGTTGGGACCCGTGTTAAAAGGGAACTTGTAGGTAGAATGTTGTCGTCGATCCATAGATCTAGTATTGATCAATGGTGGGAAAGGAACTGTGATGCCTTCATATGGAAATAAGAGGAATTAAGAAGAAAATCGATGGAAAACACTCGCGAAGCAATATTTTATTCAGAAAGAACAAGCGACCAGTATGAGATTTTCTGGGTTAAATTCCCAGAAGAATTTTTTCACTGGATAAAGAGGCTCCAAGAAGCTCCAGAGTTCCAGGGTCAGACCAAGAAGATCTGTGTGTGGGATACCGAAAAGTTAGCAACACTCCAGAGGTTGGATTGCCAAGTCACACGAGCCAAGGATTTCTGGGTTAACACCATGCTGGAAGGATACATAATCGAATTTGTAGCTAAGAACCACCAGTCTTTCTCATGGGAAGAGGAAATTTTCAAGAAAGGCACAAGGGGAAGACTGTTGAGAGAAAACCCCCTGTGGATTAAGGCTTTATGGATGGAGGAGGGGATGTTGATTATGTCCCCAACCGAGATGGCAGTGTAAACACCCTCGCTTGGGGTAGGGAGAGACGGGATGAGGGCCATGCCATGAGAAGGGTAAAGGGTTATTTGACAAATTGGGGAAAAACAAAAAGAAATGGACTCAAGAGATGAATGAGAATTGAAGATATCTTCCATAGTTTAGAAGTGGTGGCATGGAAATATCAAGAAAGACACAAGACAATCTGAAAAGTTGAGAAAAGAAGGAGGATCAGGAGAAGTAGAGGAAAGACAGATGGAATAACTGCAGAGGATGAGAAGACAGGAACGACTGGCCAATAAAAGATTGAACAAGAGAGAAGAAAAGAGAGAAGGAAGTCCCGAGGAAGCGGGACAAGAAGGAGAAATTGTGGAGGTGAGAGAGGAGGAAGCCGACATGAATCTTGGAGGAGAAAGAGAATATTCATCCCCAATAACAGGATAAATCGAGAATCTGATTAAAGAGATCATCCTAATGGAAGCTAACAACACCCCCCAGATCAAAGATAACCGCCCCAAAGCCATTGGCGCCAGCCCCGAATCACCCATACCCCAAGTGCCTTCTATACAAGCAGTAAGTCCGATACTACCCTCTCATTTTGTTCCAGTACAATTAAATAGTCAGTCACAACCAGGAAGTGCGAGTGCAGGGAGGATATTGGGATCCCCTGGTAAATCGCAAGCAGGATTGTTAGGATTTATACTGATAGGAGCAACAAGTTTAGAAATGGCCAGGCATACGAGAGGTTTGATTGCTAGATACCTCACTAAGGGAGATGAAGACGTTGAGCAACATTGGCTCTTGTGTGAAGCCATTTGGAGATCTAGAGGGACTCTAGATGTGAATAAGTTGGTCAAGTTCCAGACTACCTTGAGAGGTCGTGCTCTCAAGTGGTACATGAACATCATCGAACCAGGGGTGTCAGGGACACAAGGTTAAGTGTTCACACTTGACCAAGTATGAACAAGGTTCATAGAATAATTCAAACTGCCTTAGTCAGAACAACAGGCTCTGTCTGAGTTGCATGAAATCTAGCAAAGGGAAGGCGAATTAGCCTGGGAGTACAACCATAATTTTAAAGATGCCATAGGGAGGTTGGCACATCTAATCCATGAAGAACATCAAAGGGAATGGTACATTCAGGGGTTGTTTCCTATGACTCGTATTCCGCTAACACAACAACGGATAGCCACATTGACAGACACCTTGGAACAATCAATGAAGATTGAAGCCATGGCGAGATACCCTGGGAACGTGAGAGTAACTAGACCCCTAGTAGATGTGAAACCGACGCAACTACAAGGGAAGATATCGACACTTACATAAAATATTCATGAGATGATGATACCTAGACCAAGATGACCACAGGTTTGGTGCACGGGATGCTACATGGAAGGTCATTTGGTGAACGAATGTCCATGAATGAGGGAAATGGGACCTCCTCAGAATTTGATGGTAACCCCAGCAGGACCTATAGGAGGATTTGCACAAGTATTGATGAACCCACCATTCCATCACCCCATCCCATATCACGTGTTCCCAGGAGGACAAGCAGCACCATCAACGAAATATTGTGAGATCTGTCGAATTCACGGGAATGGACCAAGACAGTGTCTTATCATGCAGAAGTATTCAACAGTACCAAACAAAACACACTGCTAATTCTTCACATCCACCATGCATACTACCAATCAATGTAGAGTGTTGGACTCTCTCGCGGACAGGCTAGATCAAACAGCATTCAGGGTGAATGAAAACCCACAGGGACTAGGAAGAGTTCGAGGAGGTGGAGCTGGAGGACACTTTGGAGGAGGGAGAAATGGGGGAAGAGGACCAAGAAGATGCTACAACTGTGATGAACAAGGTCACTTGGCCAGAGATTGTCCTCATCCAAGGCGACCATGGTGCTCTCACTACAAAACCAACACACATGCAACTGAAGACTGTCCAGAGTTAATTGTAAAGTGGGAAGATAGGGTACAACAAAGAGGAACTAACCTTATCATCTCAGAGACCAAGAGGATTTCTAAGGCACAACTACCCAACCTTAGCATCGTTACTCAAGGAGGAGCGAAGAAAAGAGTTGATGATGATAATCTACCTCAGGTCCAAAAAGTAGCACCGAAGGGAGACAAGTATGACCCCCTAAAGAAAAATTTATTCTTTAAAGATGCCATAGAAGTATTCATGAATATTCCTAGTCATGGAATTCAAGAGAACACCCCCCAGACGAATGTTTACCCTAAGATGGCGCAAGGCCCTGCTTCACCCCTTGCACCCAGAAACCCTGTAGTCATAACAAGACAACCTAAGAAACCTCCAAACATAGTCGACCTCTAGTTTCAATTATAATCTGACATTTTAGGGAATGATCAACTAACGGAAAAGTTGCACAATAAACTGTACCTAATCTTAGGGAATGAATAAACCTCGGAAGTAAGGATAAGGGCTAACTTTCCTAAGAAAAGTACTGAAAGAGTGCAACGAAGAAAAGTAAGAATCGGAAGAGAATTCTGAATGGTAGCCCAGTTAGATGAGTTCAAAATTAAGGATGTCATGTTAGACCTAGGGTCATATGTGAACATTCTACTCAATAAGACTTGGGAAACCTTGGGAAACCAAGACTGACATATTCCCCAATTAAGTTAAGAATGGAAAACCAATACTGTATATTTCCCATAGGAAGACTGGAGAACATGGAAATCGATGTAGATGGAGTAAAAATAGTGGTTGACTTTGAATTCATTGAGATCATGGGAAACAAGGACCCCTACCATGCGCTACTTGGCATCGATTGGGATTACAAAAATTATGCAGTAATCAATTTAAAGAAAGACACCATGACTTTTGAAGCAGAGGGAATCAAGGTAGTTCAACCTTTGGATCCATATGTAGGACCCAGGTACATAGAGCCAACAGACAATAATATGGGGGAAGAATACCTAGAATAGTTGTACACTGTAATAGCAGGGACAAGAAACGATTACATAAACCCCATTGCTGATGGATTAGTAAGATGGAGAAGTATATAGTCAACTAACGAAGACTCAGAACTAGATTTTGATAGTTGGCAACAAGGCTCGCATGAACAATTCTCAAGAAGATGCGCAACTATCAGAGTGACCAGATGGATTGGGACCGAATCTAGAGAACACCAAATATACGATGGTACCTCAAACCTAGATAATTTTTTGTAGAACATGGAAGAGAATGTGAGAGAAGATCAAAGAATCACAATACTGGATATAGCTTTTCAGAACAACACTACCAGATGGTGGGACACTCATAAATATATACTTGGAACTTGGGACGAGGTGAATCAAGATATCGAGTACAAGTTCAGGAGTAAGGAGTAGTGGGAAGTAGGGATGCAGACGGATCTCCCCATCGTGCAACTGTTCAATGGAGAGTCAGACCTAGAATACACATTGAATAGTGCGTGACACAGTGGAAAGCTGTGGAGATAACCTCTCACTTATGGATTCAGGTATTTCCCCATTCTCTAGGTCCAACCCTGAAAGCTTGGTTTGTACATGAGGAAACCAGAAGACAGACCAATGACTAGAAAAAACTGACAGCTCAATTTTTCAAGGACTTTTCATTCACAAGTAAGTGCCCTGAACTTGAACCAGCTCTACAAAAGGTTCAAGAACTTCAGTTTACATCCAATAGCAATAAAAGATCAAAATTTTTAGTATGTCCCAACATACCCAAGAAATTCAGACTAAATACCACCTACCCTTGATCGACAAGCTTGTAGAATGCTATCATATTACCAAGGACTCAGAAAGTCCAGATGAACTAGAAGGATTGAGAAACCTAGCCATCAAAGAGACTGAGGGGAGTAGAGAAATCCAAAACACCATACCTAGCTAGACCGATAATTCCTCAACCACCCATTGAAATTACACATACTCAATATAGGGACCGAAGAGAAACCCAATATAGCCATTGTGGGAGATTACTGGGACGAGAAAACCAGTCAGGAAATACAAAGTTTACTTAGGGAATATGAGGATTTATTCCCAAAGACTTTTTCAGAATTAAAGGGAATTAAAGGAGTCATGGGAGAAATGATGATCGAGTTAAAGCCAGGATCCAAGCCTACCCGACATAGACCATACTGTCTTAACTCAAGAGTAAAAGAGAAATTCAAGAAGGAGATTGACAAGATGTTAGCAGCAGGTCTCATTTTTTCGATAGAAGATGCAGAGTGTGTCAGCCCGATAGTCATTCAAAGAAAGAAAGACACAGAGGATATTAGAGTCTATGTAGACTACATGAGACTCAATTCTGCCTATGTGCAGAACCCTTTCCCAACACCTTTTACCGATGAGGTACTCGAACAGGTTGTGGGGAAGGAATCATACTCATTTATAGATGGATTTTCAGGCTACCATCAAATCAGGATCACCGAAAAAGACAAGAGAAAGACCACTTTCATTATCAAATGGGGATCTTTTGCATACAATGTGATGCCATTTGGGTTAAAGAACGCCCCTGCAGTTTTTTCCAGGATTGTGATAGCATCCTTTAGATAATTCATCCACAAATTTATATAAGTCTATGTTAATGATTGGAAAATATATAGCTTGCTCAAGCAACATGTAGCACTGCTAAGACTAATGTTTGATAGATGGAGAGAATTGAAAATCTCATTAAATCTCGGAAAATGTATCTTTTGTGTGCCACATGGAAATCTATTGGGCCACATAGTTTGCCGAGAAGGAGTATTGGTAGACCCGGCTAAAGTTGCAGAAATTGCAAATATGACGCCACCTATGAGTATTAAACAATTACGCTCCCCACTAGGACATACAGGCTACTATCGCAGGTTCATTTGGAGATATGCTAACATTACTACACCTTTGGAAAACCTCCTAAAAAAGGTTGAAATGTTCCAATGGACTCCTGAATGTGATAAATCATTTGCGACACTTAAGGAGAAGCTCAGTACAACACCAATTCTGATATTCCCAAACTGGGATAAGGAATTTCATGTCCATGTAGATGCTTCAGGAATTGCCTTAGGATCTATCTTAATGCAACCAGGAGAGGGAGCTATGGATCACCCCATCTACTTTGCGAGTCGGAAACTGTCACAAGTAGAGTGCAACTATACAATGACAGAAAGGGAAGCCTTAGCAATGATTTATGATTTACATAAATTTAGACATTATCTGCTAGGTTCCCATTTCAAATTCTTTACTGACCATTCTGCATTAAAATACCTAGTTAACAAACATGTGTTGGAAGGGAGAATTTGTAGATGGATACTACTATTTCAGGAATTTTCCTTCGAAATTATCATCAAGCCGGGACAATGAAACATCATACCTAATCATCTATCCAAGCTAGAATAAGGAGAAAGTGGCGGAGCAGTGGACGACCAACTCCTAGACACAGATTTGTTTAGGATTGAGGCCATACCGAAATATCTGGAGGATATAGAAATATTTCTTATTACAAGGGCCTATCCTAAAACATATTCCACAACCCAGAAATGGCATATGCTTGTTAGATACATAGACTACTAGCTAATCCCCAGACAATTATAAAAACTAGGACAGGATAGCATCCTCCGATGATGCATCCTAGATCATGAATGACAGGGTATACTCTGGGAATGCAATAGTGGAATTACAGGAGGCCAAGAAGGAGGAAAGGCCATGACACAGAAATTTCTACAGGAAGGACTTTGGTAGGATAAACTATTCAAGGATGCAAAATCATACGCTAGATCATGTGATTTTTGTCAACGTGTGGGCAAGTCGTCACGCCGAGATGAACTACCACTACAACCAGTTAGAGATCTACAGGAATTTGAGAAATGGCAGTTGACTTCATTGGACCAATCAACCCCACAACCAAACACTCAAAGGCTAGATACATCATTACCGCAACTGACTACCTTACCTAGTGGGCAGAAGTAGCAGTGGTATAGGATTGTTCAATAGATACTGCTGCTCGGTTCATCTTCGAAAATATCATTAACCGCTTTAGATGTCCCAGGATCCTAACCAGCAATCGGGGAACTCATTTCATTAGCAGCACCATAGAAACACTTACAGTAGAATTTATGATTCAACATCACAAAATCATTCCATACCACCCATAGGCCAATGAAACAGTTGAATCCTTCAACAAAATCCTGGGAAAGGGACTAACAAAGGTTTGTTGCACAAACGAAGAGGACTGGGATGATAGAGTTCATGTGATAATATGGGCCTATAGGAAAACCACAAAGAAACTCCATAGATATACATCGTTCCAGCTAGTTTATGGAAGAGAGGCAGTGGTGCCTACAAAGTTCATCACTCCAAGGCTATATATTTCACAAGTCGCACATATGACACAAGAGGAATCAGTGGCACAAAAACTTGCGGAGCTACAGGAGCTCGAGGAAACCATATTTCTAGAAGACTTCCATCAATTGTTTGAAAATCCAAGACAAAAATATTGGCACGATAGACACATTAATACCAAGATATTCACATAAGGAGATAAGTTGTTACTCTATGACAACCGATACCAGAAGCATCCTGGCAAGTTGTGTATGCACTGGTTTGGACCTTTCATAGTTTTGGATATCCAACCCTCAGGAGAAGTCAAACTCGTGCAACTTGATGGTGTGCTACGACCAGGATGAGTGAACGACACCCACCTGAAGCCCTACCTATCTCAAAACTGAGAAAGAAGGACAATCACTCCAACTCGATGGAGCTTGTACAATAGTTAGATTTGAGTTTTGTTTTCTTTTGGATTTTTTGTAAAATCAGTCAATAATGTCTATGTGCATAATTTTGTGCCATAATACATAGTTCATTTGATTTTTTAAGCGTTGGTTTCTACAGAAAGGACAACTCAGTAGTACAATATTTGAAGCATGGAAAAGTCCATTAATGATAGTCATTAAATCTGATGGAGACAACCTTTGTGGTTGGAGGTGCCAGTAATCCCCATCCAATCTGAGGTATAGGACACACAAACCTAGTCTATCCACAAACCTTTATTTCCATTCCAGTACCCCAACTGACGCCATTAATCCATAAAGCCACATTATGCCAAAATTCCATCAAAGTTCACGTTGGGATACCCACCCATCAAATAGAAAGGTCTCAATTCGGCCACGTCCCTCTTCCACTCAAATAAGTAAATGGCAAGATCCCCCCATTGGATTTAACTTGATTAAACCATCCTGCCGGATAACTCACACCCAATTGTGTCTATATGGTTATGATGACGAGCATTTACTGCTAAAACTTCCCAGTTAAGCTAGGTCCAAGGCTCTCATAACTCTGCCAAGAATGTATTGTTTCCAAAATCGAGCATACCCATTTCCGAATTCAGCAGCGTGAACCAGTTGGGACCACTGTAAAATCTGCATAAGCAAACCTAGTTATTATCTTCACATAAGCACGAATGCTGAGAGCCACCGCAAGCTGAAGCACCATGAAGAAAGAAGAAGTACTAGACGAACCCTATGACCCCCAGGTTGAGATTGTGGGCGACCTCAAAGGGAAGGTAGAGTACATTAAGCTACTTGACCTTCACCTCACAAACTCAGCTTTGTTCCCATAGATGAACACCAATGTCTTTTGGGAGATCGCTCTAGAAGGCACTGGAGACATGCAATTCAGACCGAGAAAAGACTTCATCAACTTATTCAATTCCACCGTCATGAACCTGAGGGACTTACCAGTCTTCAGTACCACAGGTGAGATTGTGCGCTACACAAAATTCCTGATAAGAAGAGTGCATGATAAAAGTCTATGGTTGTATAAGCGATATCCAATATATGAAAAATATATCCAATAGCTCACGGGACTATCCTCCCAAGGAGAGGATGTGTCGAAGGGATTCCAGGGCCCCGGCAAGCATGGGAAAAAGAAAGGCGATCTTAGCCTATATGACAAGTTCAACACAAAGAGAGGAGGACGCACAACAATCATTGAACCGGTACTACCTGAAACAGTCTGGAATGACTGCTACATCATAGCCAACAAGGTTATGAGTTCTTACTATAAGGGATAATTCACCCTATATGCACTATCAGTTGCATACTTTTGCGCACAAGGAGCAGTATTCAATTGGTGCAGTTTTCTACTGGAGGAATTACTAGAAGATTATGAGGAAGCACAGGAGAAGGGAAGAAACTTCACCTATGGATACCTACTTGTGGAATTCACAATGCTCAAATGGAAGCCACCTATGGGAAGACAACCCGTAATACCAGATAAGGGGTGCATGGCGAAAATTTTTGAGCCATGGCAGGCCGGACTAGACTCAGAGAACACAACACTCAACAATGCATCCTTTGCCAAATGGTATAATTCCATGATAGATGCAACATAGAGGTTGCGCATCCTAGAGGAAATCCTCAACTCTAACACGAGGAATATTGCATTCAGTATGAACTGGAACAACACATTCATCTGGTCGAGGCATGCCAGTAGGGAACTTTTCCACACACAGATGCTACCATTCTATTTGGATGAGGAAGCCTTCATTAAATAACTCATGTCATGGCCAGGAGTTAAACGAGGCCAGCATAAATCATGAATGCATTACATTCTGCCTATGGAGATGCTCAAGAAAAAAGACAAGGAAACAGGAGAGGGACCGAGCTCAGGCCCTAAGCATAAGAAACCAGATGCTCCGACACAAACAGACTCAGAAGAGGAAGAAGACTCCCGCAATAGAGATGAGAAGGAACCCGATGGAGACTAACAAATCACCTCACTATCCAAAGGTGAGGGTACCCAAGAGATCACGATTCATGAAATAGACACACCAAAAAATACAGAGATACCAGATGCACACAATGCACCAGAATCAACAACGGAGTAGGACACGATAGCCATACGATCTCAAATGGAACAGGTTCTCTAGAACCCCCAACAATGTGTGGAATTGATGCAACTCTGCATAGCCAGAACAGAGGTTATGACTCTTTTTCTAGCAAAGCTTAGGTTGAGAATCGCACCCGCACCACCAACAGATTACGAGGTTGAAACTCCCTTAGACCATTCAACATGCAGTGGACTCCCAATACAGTGATGAGTACCCATCGACACAGTTGTTTCACCTGCTGACCTGGGACAGTGGTCGATGCCACACTTATTTGGCCTAATTAGGGAATCTACAGACCAGTTGGAGCAGAGGATCTAGGAGGTCGAGAGATCTACCGAAATCACAAGAAAATAACAAATCAGGGAGCACACATACAAAACACAGGAAGCACTTGACAAACTCCAAGTCCAGTGCAAACTGGGAAAAGTGCAAGCAAAAATTGCATAAGCCTGGATGGAGATTCAGAAGGTCGCACCTGAACTACCCTAGGCTAGTGACGCAAGCGAGCCAGAGGAACAGATCGAGTGTTACAACAAGAATGGAAAAAACTCGCTACCCACACCGACCAGATACAAGAGAAGCTACAACAAGTCTAGAAAGAAGCAAAACAACAGCCCCAACAACTCCATGATCAAATGCAGAAGATAATATTGCAAGGCAATAATGCTAGAGCAGCACTGCATAAACAAACCGCGGACTACACTAAAATATTCAAAGAAGTCAATGACTGGATGGGTATCATCGCTCGATGAAATCAGGTTTTAGAGGAGGTCAGAAAAAAAATTCAGGTGTTGAACGAGGAATTTGTGGTCACAATGAACCCTATGGAGCAACAAAAAAATCTCGACCAAATCCAGCAGGCCGACAACGAACTAAATACACTCTATGAGGCACAGTCCGTAGCCAAGAAAGAGTTGCGCAATTTTTTACCAGTAATCTAGACAACCTACATAAAAATGCATCATGTCGATGCAACATCAGACTCTAAGTGGAACTCATTGGTTGCGTCCAAGCCAAAGGAATACAACAAAGAAACGACCCAACAATTCCTTGCAGAAGCATCACTCCTCGCCCGAAAATGGCAGGACAAAGTTGAAATCTTTCATGGAGAAAAACATCGAGCTTTAGAGTTGGTACCAGAATTGGGCCCTTCATTTGAGGAGGCAAAGGAATAAAAGGCACAAACAGAGGAGCCCAAATAAGAAGAAAATCCGAACAAGGGAAAACAACAGTTGTTCCTAGAGGATGTGAAAGAACCAAACGCTTGACTTGAGAATGAGTCAATGATTGTGGTCGGAGCTTGTTGGGCCCTTCATTTTTGGGAAGAAACTGCACAAGTTTTGACTAAGAATGAGTTGCGCAAACTTCATCAAAGGCTGGGAGAAAGAGTAACAAAAAAAAGTTGTGGAATTCAGCGCAATGCCAGCTAAGAAACAAATGGTCGCAACAAAACAAGAAATCGGGAAAGTCGAGAAGGAAGAAACCACCTAGCTATATATAGGGCTGAATATAATCGTAAAAGGTTTGGGTTTTTGTTGTTGCTGGTTAGTTAGGCCGTGTTGGCTCATATTGATCAGAGTCGCCCAAGTTTTGGGATTAGTTGGTTATACCTGTTGTAAAGTCGAGAGACGACAAGCAAGAGTCTATAATATGCCCTACTAAGTGATTTTGAGTCTATAAAAGAGAAAGATCTCAAGGGTATTATGAAGAAGGAGAAAATTTTAAAACATGATGTGTCTTTGTATGTTTACTTGTGCATTACAACATTTCTTTATGGTTTATGAGTTATACTTGATGGTTCTATGTTTAATCGCTGCTAGCAACATAAATAGGTTCACTTATTGCATTTAGATAGTCCAGATATAGTAATGACTCTTGCACAAAACAAGGAATAAGTTCTGACTGCTCTATGGATCCTCTTTAGCCTTCTCCCTACCCTTCCCTATCTATATGTCTCAGTAGCGCTTCGGGTGAGACTTCTTCTCTTTTGAGGAGATGAAAATGCCAGCACTCTAGACTACACAGTACCTTTTGTTCGTAACCTGATAAGGACCTTGGTCTGATCAAATTCACGCCAATAGTCACTTATGGCATACAACAATCTAGTTTCTCTGTACAGTCAAGTAAATTGTCCACCAAATATTGGAATTGTAGCATAGGTCATGTCTAGTTGAATTGATCCTCCTAGCTTGGCACCCCAAGATCTGGATAGAAGCATACCATACTTGGCAAGAACGACAATAACAACCACATCCATAAGAATACTTTTTAGAGGATCCTAAGTAAGACTTACCACTAAATCTTTAATCATACCCAGACACTTAACCTTTCTAGAATCAAACGAGTACAAATATTGATAAGGTCTGGTAATTTCAAGGCCTAATTTTTCCATGATAATCTTAGGCATTAAATTATGTGAGGATCCTAAGTCCAACATGCAATTGTGAAGTAAATGATTATGCATAGTTAATGTAATATAGAACGGAGCAACGAAATCCTTATTGCTTTCAATGTGTGGTCCAAGCATGATTGTAGGCTTTTCATCCTGTAAATTGATAATATCATATTGACATTCAACATAAAAAAAAATTATTTCTTTCACGATTTGTTTTGTATATATCAGGTTCCTAGCAAGTTAAACCAAAGGCATTGGAATTTTAATTTTATTAAGTTCATTCTCTAAATTGAAATTCCCAATTGGTTTTTCAATTTTTGTGGTCTGAACTTCAACTTCTGTATTTTGTGGCTTCTTATTTTGTACTTCTTTCGTTTCGACTTTATTTATCCAGGTAGCTTGCGTTTTAGTTGATGGTTTTGTAATTGCTTCCTCATTTGCTTTGCTTCGTGATAAAATCTTTTTTGGTGGAATATTTGTAGAACCTTTTTCTCTTGGCCTCAAATCATATTTATGTTGAAGCTCAGCCACTATTGAGTCAGCGAGACCTTTGTATGTAGAGTCCCCCAGATTGTTGATGTTTTCATCATTATTAAACAAATATTCCAAATCTAAGGATTTATGATAATCATGTTTGGTTAAGTGAGGCTCAAGATCATCATCGTTGAGGTTGTTTATATTTCCTATAATTCGTCATAATATTGCACCTTGTTTGCAGTAGAAGATGCACCCTTGAACATGAGATAAAAATGCAGTAATTCACATAGATCACGGGTCTTGTTTTACTCACAGTAATAACAAAGGAAAACATGTTATTGAATGAATCACTGATATATTATGATCACAGTATATGTAGTTCTAAATTGTAATCATTCATTCTTCAAGAACTACAGAAAGAAATTTAGAGAAATGGAAACACAGAGGGAACACATAACTCAAATTGAACGAAACTTAGAATCTACGTCTGTAGTTGTGTTAATATTCAAAAAAGGGTTTTTCTTCTATATTCGGCAAGAAGCAGCTTGGAATAGATATAAAATCTATCTATTTATAAGAAAAAAAATCACAAATGAAAAATGTTGGACATCCCACAATATATGACTAAAAATAGAATATATCTGAATAAAATAACAACATGCAAATATTATTGAGTTTTGTTGGCACTTCCTCTGTCTCTTCGTTCGTTTGTAGATGCGCTCGTTTTCCTTTGATCTTTGAGTCGAGTACACATGTCCATTAAGGCCACCACAATCATTTGGCTTACTATCTTTTCCATTTGATCTCATTACCATATGTCCCTTCGGATGTGTTCGCTAGAATAAGGAATTGCAGTAAATACATGGGAGGGATAATTAGATGAATAGCTCAGCATTGGCTTGTTATGGGATGGCTAACGGTCACAGGGAAGAGTAATTGTTCATGAAAATAATGATGGGGGAACAAGTGTCCAATAAGGAGGTGTGATGAGTGGATGCAAGAATGCAGGTGGTAGGGATAGACAGGGTAAGTGATGGTTGGAGGGTGAAAGGTAGAGTGGGTGGAGAAAGTGGATGTTGTGCATGTTTTCTCATTTTCTCCCAAATACACTCGGTTTTATCTATTCAATGCATTGGGTGAACATGCACATCAATTCTACCACTAATCTTGAAGGCTCAATACTTTCATTCAATTCAAAGGAAAACATATTCGTATGTATTTGTGGAAGATTTTCCTGGATCTTGTTTACTTCTTGGACTGTGACCCAATATTGTGAACTTGGATTAACCAACCATTCATTAATTTTAAGTAAATCAATCTTGTTGATCTCTTGGATGGCTGCCTGAGTATTTTCCTTGTTCTTTATGGAGCTTTGTTGGTTGATTTATATTTCGATCTTCCCCAGTGCCCTTGAGATACTATTTCCTTCAAACTCAATCAACTTTTTATTTATTGAGGATAATGACTATAAACAAGCCTCTTTTACATCTCTTGCAAGTTTCTTTCCTTCTTCCATATTTGTTTCCCAAGATTTTAGGGCCATTTCGCCTCTTACTTGTTCAAAATGAGAGAGAAGGGTAATACCAGAGGTATTAGCTATGTGATTCCATATGAGGACCTCTTGAAACTTAGACCAGGCTGCGCAGGCCTATTTTTCCTTGAAATAAATATTTTTCAAAGAAAGGTCTACTGCCTAATAACATTTCAAAATAACATCTACTTTTTGATAGGGCTCTTGCTAGACAACTTCCATCTTCTCATTGATTTCTGATGCTTTTGTTTTAAAGGAAGTAATATCTATTGTTGTATTCTTTGTTAGGGTTAATCTGGCCTGCAGTTTATCAATCAAATTGTCACATTGAGTGATCAAACCTTGGTTTTCTGTGAACTCCGGTAGAGAAGATCAAGGTTTTCATGTAACTGCTTCATTTGATGTTGATAACTAGCCCTGATTTGTTCAATGTCCTAGTTCATCCTACTCCTAACAATCTTCTATGTACTATGTATCTCATTCTACAATTTCTCTACCAAGAGACTTTTTTTTCGTAGTTGTTCGGTTAAATTGTCCACTAACCATTGATTGGCAGTGGAAAAATCCCCTTGTGAACCTGTAACTTCTTTCGCAAACTCAGGATCATCTTGGTCCTTCCCATCATACACAAATATTATCCTTTTAGTGACTACTTCATCATTTTGGTGAGATTCTATTTTTACAATGGCTTTTTGTTTCTTGCTAAAAAATAAATTTGAGGGAGGCATCTCTTCATGCAAGATAGGAGTAAGATCACCAACAAAAGTGAGTTCAGAACTAGGATTTCCAAAGCTGGTTTGTAAAGGGGTTAATGATGTAATAGGAGAAATAATTTATGTGAATTTTTTTTGTGGTGGGAAATCCCCCTACAGACTAGCATTTAGGGTTATATTATGCATGCAGATGAGACTGAAAGAATCCTACTTTCTACCATCGTCCCAGACCTAATCCCCATTTCTTTTAAGAAAATACATGGTTAGACAAACATACCTTGTTTCAGGCATTCGATGTCGATCCTTCTTCACACTTGATCGCTTGTTAGTAACTCTCCTCCCAAGGCTGACCTACATACAAAACAAGCGACAAACTATACATGCATTTTACCTACAGATTAATGGGTTAGAGATTCAAACATATATTCAATAAACTATGAATAACTCATATAGTGGGACGAGAAAATAATTTATTTATTAATTTTAATGAATCAACTTACAATGTCGAGACCGGCCACCACTCCACGAACCTGATCCTGGGCTCCTCTTCAACTGTCCTCCAACTTCTTTGCTCTGTATCTCTTCTTGCACAAGGATGGATGAAGGGTTGGGACAATGGGAATGTGCAATTAGGTAGAGTTTCTTTACTATTATTCTCCTCTCTCAAATGGGACCCCTAACCCCTCTTTTTATAGGCTAGAAGAAGCTAGGTATTTGGGTGAACCCTCAGCCATGCATGGTCGGAAGGTTCAGTTAACTCACCCAAAGTTGTGTGTTCCATCGGCAACTTTCCTTTTTTCATGCGTTTGTAGGTACACGCAGGTTGTTTTGGGTCAGCGAGCATGTACACGCGTGCAGTAATAGAGAAGGGCACATGGGCCTTTATAAAAAGTGTTTTTAAGAAGAGTTGTTCAGTAGTGTTTTGGCAAAAAAAGGAATCTAATATGGCCTAATGCCAGGTAAGATTGTATGGTGAAAATTAGGGTTATAACAGATACCCCCTAATGTGTGAGGTCAAAAGAGAATATGATGGCCAAAATACAGTACCAATCTTTACTGATGTGCCAAACAAGTGATCCCAGGAACCAGAAATTGGGAGGCGTCGTCTGCAAAAATAACAATTGTCTCACCGAGGCGAGCATACCCATGCTCAGGATAGAATAAACGCATGGCTACCAATCAAATACATTGTAGATCCATGTCATATAACTATATAAAGTGTAGCCGTGAACAATACATAGAGGAGCTACATCTCGAAATCAAAAAGATATACATGTAGAGTATCCATCTTCTTAGAAGTTGATAAGGCCTGATGGCTAGAGATGAGGTCTTCAGAGCTCGAGAAACAACTTCAAAATCTTCAAAACTTGGGTAGGAGTGTAATCTGAGTGTACGACTTCACTACCCAGAGGTCTTCGATGGCTCTTCAGTCATGGACTAGATAATCTTGGTGATCAGACTGAAGGCTTCATTTATTTCAAACAAAGACTTGATTGGACGTTTAGGATGGTCAGGTATGAGGGCAAGAGACAAACTGCAGTGGGGACGACTCAGGCTTGGTGACAAAATTCCCTTGGACAATAGCATGACAAATGATGAGACTCAGGCAGCATGGCATTAACATAAGTTTATGAGGCAGGAGGCAACACAAACTCTCCATATGTTTGGAAGAAATACCAAACGGAGGAGGACACAGTTCTATGTAGCGAGAACAACTTCCTAAGGTCATATTAAATCCCAAGGTTTGATGAACAAACGGACAAATGTGCTTTATCCAAGGGTGACTCATTATGCTGCTAATAAAGAAAATACTTTTCCCTTACTTTTTTGGGGGTATATTTGATTTTTTTGTCTTTTTCAATGATTTTGGAAAAAAGAATAAAGGAAGGTTACGTTACAATGGAGGAACGAGTGTTACAAACATAGAAGTTCAAGGTGCAAGGACAATATTGATGTTCAGAATAATGATACTCAGGAAAAATACTCTGGGGGCCAAGGGTGTTAAGACATAGAGGAAAAGTGCTACAAGGCTTGCATATAAGGTATGCTTCAGATGGTTCAGTTGGGAGCAACATGGAGCTGACATTTAGACCAAAGACGCAGGTATGCAAATGCGGTTAACAAAACACACAATGGTAATGTACTTCGATGTAAGTTTAACAAGCCAAGAGAAGGTAAGCTCGGTGGTTTTTCATATTTAGAGAGTCTGAAAAAAAAACCATAAAAAGGAGACTCCATTGGGGTACCTTTTTCGAAGATAGTCTAGTCGGTTTGAAAAAAGGGTAAACTAGCACTGACAAGATGTCTATTCAAAACCATTTTAACGAGTGTGAGAAAGACAAGATCACTCGACCATTTTTCATTTTTAAGGAGTCTGAAAAAAGATTAACTATGGACTCCGCCAGGAATGTTCTTCTGGACCAGCTTAACAAGTGTGAAAGAATAATTTCACTCGACGATCTTTTCAATTTTAGGGAGTCTGAAAAGAGCTTAACTATGGACTCTATGGGGGTTCCTTTTTCGTAAATTTATCCCCTCAGGCCCGAAAAAAGGGTTAAAATGATACCTAAGAGTACTCTTCTAGAGAACTGAAGTTCCATGGAGTATACCTTTGTTCGTACAGTCGACCGTCTAGATCGAAAAAGGGGTAAACTACCACCGGACAGACATGACTTCAAATTTCAATTTAACAAGCGTGAAAGGCCACAAGATCGCTCGACAATCTTTTCATGTTTAGAGGGTTTGAAAAGGGCTTAAAAGAAGACCTGTTATATCTTTTGGGAGTCTCGAGGGTGAGGTCAAGAGTGAAAATGAATCATGAAAATGAGGCTCAAACTCGTAATCAGGAAAAACAACAAGGACTCCTGAGCCTACAGTGATTAGAGACAACATGGATACCATAATGCAACCAGGATCTGCCTAGGGCATCCATGTTCTGGTAATCTCTACCACCAACTTGTGACACTTCTAAAGAAGCTATGATGGTTCTGTGTCACAATCTGATGGGACCATGTCACAATCTGATGGGACCAATCCTATGGAAAAGGGATAAAGACAACGAGATACAAAATTCAGGGTAGAAACCTAACCTACATGCTCAAGTTGATCATGTGAGATTTTTCCACAAATGGTCAAAAGTGTCCCAAAAACTCCAAAAATTTTCTCGGATACCCGATCATACCCCTCCCATGCAACTCCTGAATCACTCTAAATGGTTTTTGGTTTAAAGAAAATGATAAGGGAGGCCAAAAAAGTGACAAAAAGAGGCCAAAAAGTCTATAAATAGAAGTTGACATCTCATTATCACCATTGTTGATTTGGAAATTAACTCTAGAGCCAAAAAAAACCCTTTGTCAAAAGTGGTAATTCTGGGAGCTACAGTGGACGAAACGAACTTCTGTCTGGACCAAGTAAGTACAAACTCTCTTACCTTTCATTTTAAGTCTCTCTTTTTGCTTTAGGTTTCATCTTTTGGGGGGTCATCGACCTTCAAATGGTTGGCCCTAGGTCCACATGGGCTATCTTAGGACAGGCCACATGTACATTCAGGCAGAGTAAACCCTGCACGCATGTACACGTGACTGTCAATATTACAGCCCGCGTGGACCCCCTTTTTGAATGAAAAAATCTTAAAAAACAAGGGTTAACCCTCCTGAACCTTGGTGTTTTTCAGGATGTATGTCCACTAGAGAGAAAGAGAGCATGAAGAGGTTAGTGAGTTGGTCGGGGAAGACCCCAATGCTGTGGCTGCCTTGATGCAATGTGGGTTACTCAAGTTCTTCTTATGTCCTTTTATGCGGGCACAACCTAGGCTACTAAATGCCTTGGTTGACTACTGGCATCCAGATGCAAAGGCATTCATGTTAGAGGGGCAGTCACTGGTGCCCAAGACCGAGGACATTTATTTTTTGACTAGCCTCTCCTAGAGAGGGGAACCAGTCAACTTCCAAAATTTTCCTTCGGGGCCACATAACATAGCGGAATTGATAGGTCTTTAATGTGCAAATGACACAGACCGCTCAAGCTCCCAAGTGCCCATAAGCAAGATTACTGACTTATCGCTATAGGCGATAGTGTTTCTTATTGGGCGAATCAATGGTTCTGTGGCTTTGCATCAAGCGTCTCGGGCACAGATGAACTGTGCAGTCCAGTGCTTAACTGCACAATTTTTTTATTGGAGCACCACATTGTTAGAGTGTATAAAGAGGCAGTTGACAGATTGTTGATTGTGGACACAGAGGAACTTCGGGTTCAGGACCATTCTGTGCTCGTTCTTCTTTGAGAGAGTTCTGAGATTTAGTCCTTGAGTAGTGGTATGAGGACATCAGGCCTCTCTTCCTTCTATGTGTAGATGGGAGGTGTTTCTTCCATGACAGGGTGGTGGAAGGACTAATGAGTCCTTCGATGATTATTTCTTTTCCTGGCTATCGCGATAGATCCCAGTTATCGAGGATTACCCATATGCAGGGATTGATTTTTTGAGGGATCCTGAGATACCAGTACCTCCTGGTGAGGAGTGAGGAGAGATGGGTAAGTCTCCATATTTGTAGTTGTTTTTATTTTTTGTGAAGCATATGTAATTTTTATGTCATTTTTGTTATATATCATTTTTTTTATATACCAAAGTATTTGACAGGTATGCGTTTGTTGTGTGCAGATGTGGGACCAGTGTGACCTGTTGACTATGCGAGGAACAGGCATCGTCCTCGGCCAGGGGTCGCACCTGCCACCACCGGGGGACCAACAGTAGCAGGAGATCTTCCAGCCGGGGAGGCTGAGAGGGTGTTGAGACGAGTTGAGTAGAACTTTATTGTGCTCACTCGCATGGTCTCTATGGCATAGATTGAGGATCTTCCACCATCCATGCAGCCTCATGTAGTGGGGGCACCACAGATGTGGGTCTGATTATTTCGACGTTTAGCCAACGCTATAGATCAGTACAACAGGGCCCACAGGCCCTAACTTTAGTTAGGATTTTCACATGCCGAGAGCACTACTTGTATATATTTTTTGAGGGCATAAGCCCCTTGACTCGTTACTGGTCATATTTTTGAGGCGCTTGCATCCATCTATGTACTCTGGTTACTTATGATATTATATATGGATTTTTATGTTTTTTCGTGGCTTATGGATCATTTTTGCAAAAAATGTATTTACATGTTTATGTGTATGTGTTTTCATATGTGTGCAAGATGCCAATTTAAAATTTTATTAGCTAGAGTATTTGTAATTTGATTTAATCTCCTAGGAACATGAAAATATGTAATATAATCAAAGTTTCATTCTAAGAGACATACCCTAAGGAATCGTCGGTGTAAATTCGGATCATGAACATGGTAGATTCTATTTATCTGAGACACAACCAGCTGAGCATTGAGATATACCCAGAGATGAGAGATACCAAATGACAAGGCGTCACGAAGAAACTCAATAACTGCACTGTACTCAAAGACATCGTTTGTGGTGTCACCTAAGTATATACCTCCGGAAGATAATAACTGGCCTCGAGGTGTAACAATTACCCAAGCTATGGAGGAAAACCTCTGAGTGTGTCGGCTAGCACTATTTGCATACCCAATGAACATCTCATATACACTTGACATCTTCCATAGTGATGAAATATAACATCAATGACACGTCCACAACACTAAAAGAAACTAGAAAGTAATAGTACAAAGACTATACATATGTTACAAAAAGTTAGCCATGGTGACCTTCCTATGAGTAATACTTCTTGAGGTAGAGTCCATTTCTAGGCTCTGCCAAATAATTCCCTTCAAAGTCAACTAGACGATAAGCACCCTTATTTAGAACCTCTTTTATGATGAAAGGTTCGAACCACATGGGTTTGAATTTTCTTGCCCCCAGGGGGTCCTTATCTTGATCGTAGACCAGGACAAGGTCGCCTTCAATGAAAATATGAGGGCGAACGAACCTATCATACTGACACTTGACTTTATGTTTGTGAGCCTCGTTAGTTAGGGCCACATCACGATGCTACTCATTGAGCTGCTCCAATTATAATAACCGCTCTTCAAGTGGAGAAGTGTCTGGCAATAATTGTACTGACAACTTTAGAGACGGGATCTAAAATTCAATAGCCAAGACTGCCTCTAGCCCATAAACAAGTTGTAAAGGTGAGAAACCGGTTGCAGTCTTAACAGACATTCGGTAAGCCCATAATGTAGAGTATACCATCAAATCTCAATTTGACTTGGCTGAGTTGATCATTCGCTATAGAATGGTCGTAAGAGTTTTGTTCACGGCTTCCACCTGACCATTTGCTTGGGGGTAGTAGGGTGACGAGTGCTCTTACTATAACCCAAGCATTGATGTTAACTCAGTCATCATCTCATTTTGAAAGTGACTGCCATGGTCAGTGACAATCTCCCTTGGGACGCCGAACCTTGCTATTATCTGGTTGAATAAAAAGAGAGTTGCAGTCTCTCCATCATCTTTAAACATTGGCATAGCTTCGACCCACTTTGTGAAGTAGTCTATGACTACGATGATGTAACGATGCCCCCTTGCTGAAGGAGGGTTGCATGTAGTAAAATCAATCCCCGACTTGTTGAAGGGACCAACTATGACAACAGGAAACATGGGAGCAGGATGTGCCCTCATATTCTGAGATAATATTTGGCACAAGTGGCACTTCTTGACCGATTTGATACAATATTTGATTAGTGTCGGCCAGAAGTAACCTACTCGTAGAATCTTTTGAGTTGTTTCCAACCTAGACAAATGATCGCCATAGGATCCGATATGGAAATCATTAATCATGATAACTCCTTCTCTGTGAGTGAGACATCGACGCAGGATTGAGTCTACACCTCTCCGATACAATGTATCATTGAGTATGAGATGATTCTTAGCCTGATTGTGTCGACGCTCATCATGAGAAGCAGAGGTGGGGAACCTCAAATTCTGGAGATAGATAAGTATATCTCCATACCAGGGATCCAAAGAGGTGATCAAAAACATATCTCCTCTGATAGGTGACTCTTCGGGCACAAGATCACCTGACTCAATCGGAAGTTTTGAAATCAGTTCTGCGAAGACTAATGACTTTTTGGATTTCGCTGAAATGAAATCTAAGTCAAACTCCTGGAGGATGACTATCCATCTACTGATCTTTCCGCCTATTACCTGTCGTGTCAACATGTACTAAAATGGATTCACAACAGCAATGACGGTGGTCTTGAAAAATAGAACATAATGACGGAACCGTTGAACATCATGGATTGCTGCCAACGCAAGTTTTTTGATATGAAAATAATTGAGTTCCGATCCTACGAGGCCTCGGCTCAGGTAATAGATGACATATTCTGAGAACAAGTCATCTTCCTGAACTAAGACCATGCCAATGGTTGACTCTGCTGCAGCCAGATATAATAAGAAATCCTTGTTATAGTTAGGTGGTCAGAGCAGAGGGGCAGTTGTGAGGGCATGTTTCAATGCCATGAAAGAGCATTGAGCGACATCGTACCAATAAAAGGGAATGCCTTTCTTAATTAAGTGCATAAATCCCTTGGTGATCTCGACATAGTTAGCATTGAAGCATCTTAAAAAAATCACCTTGCCCTATAGACTCTAAAGTTGAAGGACTGTGCATGGGGGGGAAACTGAATAATTGCGTCAACCTTGAAAGGATCGACCATGATCCCTATTTTTGACACTATGAAACCTAACAAACGTCCTGATGTTATGCGAAAGCTGCACTTATTTGGATTCAAGTGAATCCATATGTAGCAACAATGCTCAAAGATAAGTCAGAGGTGTGTGGGATGATCCGTCCTCTTGTGAGATTGAGATGATAAATCATCTAAATAGGCCTCGACTATATGCTTGAGGTCATGGAAATAAAAATACATGGCCCGCTGAAAGGTCGCTCCAGCATTTTTGAGACCAAAAGGCATCTTACGATACGTGAATTTACTCCAAGGACAAATGAATGTTGTTTTGTGATGGTCTTTGGGTTTGATTTGTATTTGATTATATCCCAAAAAACCGTCCATGAAAGAGAAGGCCTCACAACTGGCACATTCATCAATGATCTGGTCGATGAATGGTGTGGGAAAATTATCTTTTGGACATGCCTTATTCAAATCACAGAAGTATGTACATACACAAATCGTGCCTTGTTTTTTATTGACTGGCACATGGTTTGACACCCATTGGGTCAAATGGATAGGATATATAAAACCGCCTTTTAGCAGTTTCTCAACCTTAACCTTAATGGTTGCTGCTTTCTTGGGATTAATTGGACGGAGCTTCTACCGGATAGGCTTGGCATCTGGATAAGTTGTGATTTCATGTTCAACTATTTTTAGATCGATGCCTGACATTTCCTCATAAGACCAGGCAAAAATGTCGTGGAATTCTTTAAAAAGATTTGTGTAGATTTGAATCTCTCCAGGGGAGCAGTCAGCTCCGATGAAAACATTCTCCATGAAGCCAAGGTTTTGGGAGATATTGATCAGTAAGGTTTCAGCGATAGTTTCCATATTACCCTTAGCATAAACCTCGTGTGTGGCTAAGGGGTTAATAGGACAAGACCTATCTCCCGTCATAGTTAAGGTGAATTATTCGACTTCGATTCTGCTTAACTCTGGGAGGAAGTATGATCTGGGATGAAGATCTTCCCAGGTTTTGTCTGGACTAGTCATTTCTTCAATTACAGCTTCATCAGAGGGCAAGACTAAGTCTAATAAATCGGTGTTAGTGAGAGAACCCTGAGCCAAAATAGGCTCTAGAAGTGGATCGAACTCTTGTGCAGGAGTTGGATCAATGTTGGCTGAAGCTTGCTGGACTAAAGAGTACGCTACTTCAGCTACAGACAAGGGCATGGACATGCCCGAGTGCCCTGTCCCATCCATCATGGTCGATGGGGAAGGAATTATCCATGGATCGTAGAAGTAAGTCATGAAAAACGACGAAACTTGAAAAATATCAACCTTCTAGTGATTGGATATAAACTTGATATCGCCTTGAGGGGGTGGATAATCGAAGGTACCCATCAAAGATGGTCACAAATCAACCCCTACGTTGACCACACCTAGTTGAGGATTATTAATCATCGGGACCATGGATGCCCCCAATGAAGGGTTAGGTATGGAGAAAGACAATTAATCGATGGTCACAATCCAACCCTCGTGTGGAAACAACAAGACCCGAAAAACTATAGCAACCACAGCTTGCATGGAATAAGTCCAACTCCTCCCTAACAAGAGGTTATAGTCGAGGGGCATGTTGACTACTTCTACCTCAACACACATGGTCTTCCCTCCTAACTGCACGAGGAAAGAGGGAATGATACCATGTGGTCGGAACGAACGATCGTCGAAAGCAGTGAGGAGAGTAGGTGACGGAGACAAAATGGATTGGCCAATGGCATTCCAACATGTCAATGACATAACGCATGTGGAGGCGCCCTCATCAACCACCGTGTGAAAGATAATCTGAGTAAAACTTTTCATGGGATAAGCCACTACTATCTAAAACGCTACGTGGTAAGGCATACGAGGTTTTAAGTCGGTTGTATCCAGCATGATTGTACCTGGATTACAAGTCTCGGTAGATCCTAAAGCGGTTAACAAGGCTTTCCTCTGGGAAGGGCAGCTTTGGAGGACCTCCAAAGAGGACATCGCACAAGGGGTTTGTGATAAATATTCCACCACAGAATAGTTTTTGGTAGCCCTTGCGTTTGGGTTGTGAGAATATTTTTTGAATGTGCCTTTGGGGATGCGTGTCATTATTTCGCCCAACGTATTCTCAATCTGTAGAGGAACAGATGCAAGTTCATCTTCTTTTCCCTTCTTAGAAGTTCTTGGTTTACTATAGTCATGCGCTCTAGTCAATATAAAAGAATCACCCTTCACCATATATACATCTACGGATGCGGGGTTGTTAGAAGACGAAGAGGGTCCCTAGTTGCCCCCTTCCATGCTTGCAGAGGCTTGGGTTAGATTTTGCCCATGTTGAAATGGATTGGTTAACATAGCAGGTTGTTGCTGCATCACAAAATTTTGGGCTTCTACAAGCCAAGGACATATATGGGTCGGGTGGTATTCCGTGCACAAGTTGCATGGATACCTCTCCTTCTGTTTCTCAGTGTTTTCCCTGCCAGCATTATCAGTAGGTTTTTTATCCCCCTTACCCTTCTTTCATTGTTTTTTCTTTCCTTCAGGCTACTGGGTGGCCTTTGAATTAGTCAATTGCACTATGTGTACATCCGACATTTTGGTAGGGGGAGCAGCCGAAGCAGTACCTTGGTTGGTCGTTGTGTGTTGTATAGACAACTACTGCAACTACTTCATCAATTGCTCAGCAGGCTTTGTTTGTGCTGAACCAACAATACCATCAGCATTGGTCCAGCTCTCTGTCTAGTTTTATCAAGTATTGAGCATGGCGCATATGGAAAGATCTCGTATAATAAACCAGACTGAGAATAGATTAGCTCAAGTTGTTGAGCTCTCATGATGGCATCTTCTTCGGAAAATACTCCCAACGTCGCAACGTCTTTTGATAACCGTGGGACCAAAGACTTAAGGAACCACTCGAGCAGGGATGTTGGTGGGACTAGTACCTTAATTAAACTCTTTTGGTGTCTCCATTCTCGAATGTGATCAGAGATATGGTCCGCTTTTGTTTGTGAGAAATTGGCCAACAATTCGGTGCCAGCGTCGTATCTCACAGGTAACTGGAAATGGTTTAGGAAATCCATTGCCAGTTCACCGAAGGAAGAGTATCTTGAGTGATTGAGCTCAATGTACCATTTTGCGACAGTCCCAATGAGAGTACGTTGAAACAATCACAACTGTACGGAGTCATCTTTCAACGAGTTAAATGAGCACCAAAGATGGAAGGTAGTCACATGATCTCCTGGATCTTCGTTAGGCTTGGCTTCAAACTTTGGGACGTCCGAAGGAAACTTCGTCGGCATAGGAGGCTAATGTGGATCGTGAAATATAGGGTCATTCAACAACCTTGTCAAGTGTGGCAAATGCAAGGTTGCCAGGAAGGGTAGTTTGGGTTGTTGGTGATAACCTGGGAAAAAGGGGCCTGGAGTTTGACTGGCACCAGGTTACCAGGAAAAGTTTGGCTGCTGGCCTGGGTTCTGGTAAAAACCATGGCCATGGACAACATATGGATTTTGTGTGTGAGGATACATCATCGATTGATTTCCAAAATAGGACATAGATGGTTGGGCATGCATTACATTCGAAGGACTTTGGGAAGGGTTTCCCCATGTCAGTCCCATGGGGATAGGCATAGTACTTTGTTCAGGGTTCCATTGATTGTGAAATGAATTACCCCATATTGGCATTCCTGACAAGGGAATGGATCCCTGCCAAGAATTCCAAGGCCCTGATGCGGAAGAAGTTCCTGGGTGTGCCCCCTGTGTAGGAATAATACCCTGCATAGGAATAGGTTGTCTGAAACCGAGATTTCCCCCAGTTAGGAAAGGAACGGATGAGAAGGCGTTGTTACCAAATGCACCGAACAAAGAAAATGATGTCGAACCTATTGTCATATTAAGCGAAGGTGGTCCTTGACTCCCTGCTCCAAATAAACTATGGTGTGTAGGCGGCTCGGTGGAAGGCTGGTGTGTGCCACCGAGCGAAGGGGACAAAGGAGGGATATGACCTCCTTTGTAAGAGAAAGAGTTAAAAGGAGAAGAAGTGCCCCCCATGTGGCCTTGGAGAGGAGCGTTAGAGATCCCTACTCCCAGACCTGAAGTCTGTGAAGTGGAGTAGGAAAGTACAGGACTTGTACCTGAACTAGGCATCCCGTATGAGAACAGAGGGCTTGTCACACTTGGTTGGAAAGGGGTTGTGGCTGCTTCCAGAGATGGGATCGGACCACTGTGCGATGTAGAGGTGGTCATGACCATGGTGGCTTGGACTAGTGATGGTGGTTTAGGAGGTGGAAACTCTCCTATGGTGACAACCATAGTGGGAATTGAAGAATTCCCAGAAGGAGTAACAACATTTGTTTCCATTGTTGCATGCGACACTGTTTGGCACTCATAAGGATGAATCGGTACGATGGTGGGTGCTGAAAGATCAGTGGTGGAGGTTTCAAATAGACCAAAATATTTCACTCCAAGGTCTAAAATGGTCGATTCCTCCAGATGTTGGTCGGGCACAATTTCTTGTGACCTAATCGCTTCAAAAGACCCTTGTTGGTCTAGCTTTCGCCTTAGTGGTGGAGGGGGTGGCTCCAGTGTAATCGGTGACAGTCCAAGAAGCCTTCGTGACCATTGGAGATTGTGATATTCCACTGTGTGAGAAGATCAAAGACACTATAGGGAATTCTATTCGTTCAAAAATAACACACACTAAAAAAGTCCCTATAAGATAAGACAGGAAAACACTAAATTAATTGGAAGAACAGTTACAACAACCAACACTAGAGCAACTTACCGGTGCAAGTGAAACTCAAACACATAAGCACCCTCTAGGTATACTCTACAAAGCGTGGCCCAATTTCTATCCTAGGTACTGTGGTATACCCCCGCAGTCACCTGTGTATGTCCCTAGAAACGATAGGCAACTAGGTTGCCAATGCGCGAACAATCACCAGGCATGTACAATTGAAAGTCGGTTAGACCACAATGAGCAAGGTATCAAGCCTAAAACCTGTCAAGGGTATCGAGAGAAAGTGTTCTGGAAGACAACTGAGGACCTTGAACAGATTCGATACCCACGAAGCTCCGTGGCAAATGCAATCGATGGAATCCCAAGACAAGCCCTCTATATGTGTTCTCCACTACGATTGGTCCAGCTTTGGAGGGGTTATCTCCGCTACCTTTCCACACACAACCTCATGTTTATCCCCTATGTTAGAGGGGGTCCTAGATAACTTTCATGATACTGGACTTGGACACTCCCTAACTCAGACTCCAATGTTTGATTTTAATGGCCTTGAAGAGTTTCCTCTCCAACCTAATCCAAGGCCCTAATCCTGAACTAGTTGGTTAACCCTACAAACATAAAGGTCTAATGAATTTTAGATTTAGCGTTAATTTTATGGCTTGTATTATGCCAAAGGTTATGAAAGTGAAACTAATGATGTTTGAAAGACGAAAGTAAAAAAAAAGAAACAGAAAGATGGAAACAAAAACCTTCACTTAACGCAAATTTTAAACAAATTTTCAAATTTTAAAAAAATTTCAAAGATCTTTGAACAACAAACTCAAAGCAGGATTTCACTTGACTACAAGCTACTTACGATCTAAGTAATCTGCCAAGAACTTATGAAAGAAAATACTTTTCCCTGGTTACTAATGCCAAACAACACTTTTCAATCAATCAAAGAAATAAAAGATTTTTTTTTTTTATTTGAATGCTCACAAAGAAAAAAGGAAAAATATCAACAAGTCAAAACCAAGAAAAACTTCTGGCCTAAGTGCATCTCGCAAAGAATCTCTTTAAAAATCACATACCAGTAACTTAAAAATGGACTCTCACACTTGTCTAAAAACCCTTCAAAAGAAACATTTCATGAAAACTTCTAAATGAAAAAAAAGATATGGGTGAGATCAAACCTAAGCTATTGAATGCTATGACAGAGACTCAAAAACCTGAGAGGTATATCTCTTGTCAAGGGAAAGGATGACTACCTCACCTTCAACAAAAACTATCCTCTACAAGCACATTGTTGACAGTTCCACAAAAAGCATGTGCACGCGAGTTGTGTAGAGTCAAAGGGAGTGTACACATGTGATGGCCTTATACAGGCCACGTGTATCTGTGAAAATCTGAGACAAATAAAATACAACAATATAAACCAGGCAAAGACCATTGATACTGAGAATCAGGGACTCTTGAAGGCTCAGACACTTTCTTTAACAAGAAAAAGAAAACAATGGAAGGAAAAATTCGTAGAAAAAACCAATCTGAGGTGAAACCTAAGCTATAGACTGCAAACAACAAAGACTATAAAGAGTTCTAGAAAACCCCTGAGAATAACTAATTCTGACAGGGAAGAGGATGATTGCCTCAAAATTTTTATGGAATCATACACGCTATTGTTACTTCTTCAGTTAGCGTTTACACACGGGTTGTAAGAATATAGGGCGCGGGTACACACATGCAAACCTTATACAGGCCGCGTGTACCTCTATGGGTCTTGGAAATTTTTTTATAGTCTAGCAAAGAAACAGAGATGACTTGTATGGAAGACCAGAATCTCTGTTAGCTCAAACTTTGCAGAAACTTCAAAAACAGGAAAGGAAACCAGTTTTTTTTTTTTTTTTTTTAAATACCCAAAAATATTCCCAAGAATCCTAGAGACTTTCCCCATTATGGTTTCCAATTCTGTTGTGGTGGGAAATCCCCCTACAAACTAGAATTTAGGGTTATATTATGCATGCAGATGAGACCGAAAGAATCCTACTTTCTACCATCGTCCCAGACCTAATCCCCATTTCTTTTAAGAAAATACATGATTAGACAAACATACCTTGTTTCGAGCATTCAATGTCGATCCTTCTTCATTCTTGATCGCTTGTTAGCAGCTCTCCTCCCAAAGCTAACCTGCATACAAAACAAGCGACAAACTATACATGCATTTTACCTACAGATTAATGGGTTAGAGATTCAAACATATATTCAATAAACTATGAAGAACTCATATAGTGGGACGTGAAAATAATTTCTTTATTAATTTCAATGAATCAACTTACAATGTTGAGACTGGCCACCGCTCCGCGAACCTGATCCTGGGATCCTCTTCAACTATCCTCCAACTTATTTGCTCTGTATCTCTTCTTGCACAAGGATGGCTAAAGGGTTGGGACAATGGGAATCTGCAATTGGGTAGAGTTTCTTTACTATTATTCTCCTCTCTCAAATGGGACCCCTAAACCCTCTTTTTATAGGCTAGAAGAATCTAGGTATTTGGGCGAACCCTCGACCATGCATGGCCAGAAGGTTCAGTTAACTCACCCAAAGTTGCGTGTTCCGTCGACAACATTCCTTTTTTCATGCTTTTGTAGGTACACGCGGGTTGTTTTTGGTCAGCGAGCATGTACATGCATGCAGTAATAGAGCAGGGCACGTGGGCATTTATAAAAAGTGTTTTTAAGAAGAGTTGTTCAGCAGTGTTTTGGCAAAGAAGGAATCTGAGATGGCCTGATGCCAAGTAAGCTTGTATGGTGCAAATTAGGGTTATAACAAATGTTCCCGTCCTTTTGTATTTGGGGTGCCAATAGAAGTAGATGGCGTTGAATGAGTAACAACTTGTCTCGGATTCATGAAATCTTTGAACTGAGTGTTGTCCCTTAGGTATGGAAGCAAGCGAATATCAAGGAAGAAAATGTGAAGTGAAAACTTCACGGAAGACACAGTAACTGTCACTGGGTTGAAGCAAGCAAAAGAGAAGAAATGATGGAGCGAAGTCTGAGAAAGTAATCCATTGGACAAGGATATCAAGAATGACATATCAGAAAGGAAGATGGATCTAGTACAACTCAGCAAGTGGAAAAAGCCATTGTTGGATGCTTTGGAGCACCGCGCGAGAAGGAAGGAAGGAAACGTTGGTGAAGCCTTGAAAAGGTGGGTCAAGTTGACCTAGGGTTTTAGACACCTAGGGTTTTGGTATCTAGGGTTTTGACACTTAGGTTTCAACCTAAGGCTATCCGTGAGATATTGTAATCTATAAATAAAGGTCTAAAGGGACCTGGGTCGGGTTGGTACGATATTGTTGTTGATCTAGTTGTATTGTGATTGTGAGAGAGCATCGTTGTGTGAGAGAGAAGTGTTGAGTGAGAGAGCCTTCTGGTATTGTAATATCTTCAGCTGTGTGCAAAGGTCAAGTCCTGCAGCTGGGTGCGCAGAAAGAGAAGAGAAAGAGAGAAGAATAAAGAAGATCTGCTAGCTAAATAACGCAGACAAGAATTGTATGCTTTACCTTAATAAATCATAAGCACAGTTATGTGGGCATAGCCCTAGAGAGAGGGTGAAACACGTATATCTTGTGTTGTATGTGTGATTGATGTTCTGATCTCTGTCATTGATATGTTGTTATTTCCATAGTTATGTTAGATCAAATCCATATCTGAGCAGGATAGATCTAGTTTGATAAGTGATAGATGAATGTTGTGTTGTTGTTGTACTAGATCCACTTGATATTCCCTTTGGTTGTAGACATCTCTATCCTGAAACCCCCTCATAGTTTCTTTAGGTTAGATTGCATCTGCTTCACATGTGTTGCCTAAAGGGCCAGTATCTAGGGCTTGTTGGTGTGCTCTTGGAGTTAACCTTGGGTCTGCTCCTGTGCCAACAAATGGTTCTGTTTCTGGGACAGGAATATTCTTGAGGGAATGTCAAGGTGGTTCCCATTGAAGACAGAGATTCAAAAGTGGATAGAGGACCGAGAGAAGGAATTCACTGAAGCCCAAAACAAGAAACCTAATCTAAGTACTAAAGATTAGCTAGAGATATATATCTTCATCGACATTCACGAGATCTTCTTTGGAGGAATCCATCAGGAGTTGTCTAATTGGTTCACTAGATTAGTAGAGACCCAGTTCAAGATCAGATCTAGACCTCCTGTGGTTTGGACACTCACGTTGATACAGAAGATCAAGAGAGTTGATAACACTGTATCCCGAGCAATAGATCACTAGTTTGATAGCATCATTGGAGGGTATATCATCGATTTTGTTGTTGACAGAGTAGAATCATATAGCCAAGATGAGAGATACTTCTTCAAGGGACCTTGAGGGATATTTTTTCACTTCCTGAAGTTGAGGATCAAGATGCTCTTGCATGAAAATCACATCTTGAAGACATAGTAGGCTGGATGGATTTGAAAAGGCTAATATTTAAGAATTCAGACAGCGACAATGACACAAAAGCTGGACATACGCGCAGTGGGAGAGTGTTCGGAGAATTCCACCTTGTGAACTTGTTCAATCAAAACTACGGGGACGAGGGTTTCTACAATGGAGAAGAAGAAAATATGACAGATGAAGAACATTCAGAACCCACTAGGGCAGAGGAAGGAGAAGCTAAAAAACTTCGTCGGAACAAGCCAGAAACCTCAGGAACCACGCAGAATATTGAAGTAAGTACTATTAATCCTCCTCTTGTTTCAGAAACACTAAGTAATCAGAATATTCAGAATCACCAGAGCCCTCAGAGTGCTGTTACTAGCAGTTCAACATCTACTCAGACAGGAAACCTAGGCAGCTCTATGGCAGATGAGATGAGGCTCCCTATCTTTAGGGGAGATGGATCTGATGATCCTGATCAGTATTGATTTCTGTGTAAAGCCATATGGAATATTAAAAATGTCACCAATGAAGCTGTTAAAAGAACCCAGTTTAGTACTACTCAAAGAGATCATGCGCTGAGTTGGTACATGAAGCTTGTCCAAGGACTTGCACAGCCTAAGTCACTGAATGAGATCAAGAACACGTTGATTGCAGAGTTTAAGAAACCTAAGTCAGAGTCACAATGTATTACAGAGATGAAAGAGATCAAGTAGAAGGTAGCTAAACCTGTTTGGGAGTTCAACTAGAGATTCAAGACCTTAACAGGCCGATTGACTTTCCATATCCCAGATGAGCAGAACAAAGAATGGTTCATCGCTATTCTTTTACCACACATTAGATTTCCCTTGATGCAGCAGAATATTTCTTCACAATCTGAGGCACTGGAAATCACCATGAATCTTGAATCAACCCCTATGGGAGAATCCATCTCAGGTATGAGCCAGATCTTGAGTCAGTTAACTAGTTTGTCTTTGCAGGTTGAAGACATCAAGAAGGATAAGGGAAAATACAAAAGAAAAGACATATGGTGTGTTGGATGCAGATCAGAAGGGAATGATAAGGAACATTGTCCCCTATTTCATGAATACTTGGCTTCTGGAGCTCTAATCCCCTTGAAACAAGTCACAGTGCCCTGGTTTAAAGTATGTAGAAATCGACATCATCCTAGTGAGTGCTATTACATGCAGAAGTATGTTCAGACAACCACAAACTTGTATTGCACATTCTGTAATTCAGCAGGACACTATGATCGGGATTGTAGAGCCTATGACCTTATGCATGAAAGATTGAGAGACATATACAATATTCAAGGCAAAGTACAGCAAGAAGGAAACACTCTGCAGTACAAATCTCCAAGGAGAGGGAACTTCAATCCTTGCAGTGGATTCTGAGGATGAGGATGAGGAGGAGGAATAGGTCAAGGCTAAGGACATATCATATGTTACAACTGCACACAACTAGGACACTTGGCAAGGGATTGTCAGAACCCTTGCACTACTTGCATCTATTGTATCTCATTCGACCATGTTATAGAAGAATGTCTTATGCTACTAGATAAGCTTCAGGAAAGACAAGGACCTCACCAGAACCCAAAGATACATCTAATCAAAGAAGAACCCCATGGATCAAAACCTAGAGTCATTTTTATTACTTGTGGAGGCGCTGCTACAGGAGAGGATAGACTGACCCAAGGAAAGATCGTAGAAGACTCAAGGATTAGGAAAGCTGCAGAGAAGACCCAAAATTTGGATGCAAAGAAAGAAAGAAAGACATTTGAGGAGGCAAGAAAAGATTTCAAAATAGACCAAGGCTCATCATCAAAGACAATACTAGAAGTAAGAGAATATGTAATTCCTTAGGCATTTGATCAATCTACTTCACCAAAAGAAAGAAAAGAGGTAAGCAAGTTCAAAGAATTTTTATGCACTTGTGTTAAGTTGATTCAGGATAAAAACATTGTACAAGAGCTACAAGACTTAATTAGACAGTATGAGCTAGGAAATATAGACCCCTTGTTGAATAGGGTTGTACACCAAATTGCAAGAAGGAGAAAGAAAAATAAGGAGCTACACTTGAACGCTCAAATAGGAGAATATGACATAGACTATGTGGTCCTTGACTTAGGGTCAGAGGTCAACGTCATGACGAAGAAAACTTGGGCACTAATGGGAAAACCGAAGTTGATATATTCCCCTATCAAGCTTAGGAAGGCTAACCAGAAAGTTGTAAGCCCCTTTGGTAGATTGTAACATGTGCCTGTGGACATCAACGGATTAAGAATGTTTATAGATTTTGAGGTAATCGAGATAGTTGATGACAATTTTCCTTACCCTGCTCTGTTAGGAATTGATTGGGCGTTCAACAATTATATTGTAGTTGATTTAAAGAAACGACGTATGACATTTGAAAGAGATGGCCTTAGGGTCATTTCACCCTTAGATCCAGATGAGGGTCAGCGATACACAGAGTCCATCAGGGAAGAATAGCATGCATATGAATTGGAAAACACCTACAAATTAACAACCAAACAACATGATTACATCAATCCTACAACCAATGGGAATCTAAGCTAGCGAAGTGACAACGCATGTTCATCAAATTCAGAAGAAGCACTGGAGAATTGGCAGAACCATATGTTTGAAGTATCTACTAGGAGATGTGCTAGATTAACCAGATAAGTTCGTTGGATCAGCACAATAGTAAGTAACTTACCCACATTTGATGGTTTGAATCCTTTAGAAGCCTTCTTATAAGACTTTGAAGCAAGTGTACCGACACAACAAAGGTTGTTAGCAATGGATGAGGCCTTGAAAGACACACCAGAAAGATGGCGGGGGACCCACAAAAGCAATATCATAGACTGGGTACAATGCCAAACTTTGATGACAGTGTGGTTCTTAGCACAAACAAAAAACTGTGAAGTAAGGTACACAGGTTGAAGTTGTCCAAAGGACCATGCGCGAAACTGTGAAGATGCCTGGGGCAATATTCCTCGAGAAAAATGGGTTCACAAATTCATTAACATGCTGGATACCACTCCTATCAACTGGTACCTTCAAGCGGAGCTATGCCTCATCACTACATATTGGGAAGGTATGATTCAGAATTTTGTAACCACCTTTTTATTTGAAAGTCAATATCTCTCAGTAGATCAGGCATTACATATTGTGAGATAGAAGGTATTTGAAGAGGAATTTAGCCTCCCTATGGAACAAGAAGAGGATGAATGGACTTCACCATTCCATAAACTGCAAGGTTGCTACAATATCAATGTTGATGAAGACAATGATCCGAGGAAGGTGAACATTGTACAAACAGAAGGCCAAAGAGATGTGGAAGGACTAGGAGTTGAGCTACCATTTATTGGACAACCAATCAAGATTAAAAATTTCAATATTGGGACAGAGGAGACACCGAAGCTTGCCAATGTCGGAGATTACTGGGATGTTGCTACCATTGACAAGATTACACAATTGTTGCACGAGTATCAGGACTTGTTTCCAACCAAGTTCACTGATATGAAGGGTATCAAAGGACCTATGGGAGAGATGAGGATACCTTTGAAACCAGACACAAAACCAGTCAAGCAAAGACCTTACAGGTTGAACCCTAAGTATAAGGAGAAACTGAAGATTGAGCTTGACATAATGATGGAAGCAGGAATTATAGAACCTATCAAATAATCAGAGTGGATTAGCCCTATGGTAGTACAAGACAAGAAGACAGGAGAGATCAGGATATGTTCTTATTTCATGAAATAACACTTTTTGTATTTTTGGGAGTTCTTCAACTTTGTGCTTAGTGGAGAAACTTGGCTCAAATCTTATGGGTCTACATTCCTACGAAGAGGGCATGGTTATTGACTCTCCTTGCAATATATTTGGAAAACTATTTTGTTTGTGCTTTTGAAATATGAAGAAACAATCTTGTTGGTCAGGGGGCAGAGTCTGGAATCTGCTTTGAAATTACTCATAATATCTAACTCCCTTGAACATTTTGTCATAAGGGGAATTCTCATGGATGTATCTCTTCAACTAACTTGACATCCTCCAGGGCTGCAACCTCAACTTTAGAGTGACCAAAATCTAGTAATGTGAACATGCCAACTTGAATGGGAAAAGTTGGCCAAACCTTTTTCTAAGATGCTTTCAACTCCTTGTTGATACCTCCTACTACTGTCTAGAATGCCACTTCTCTGCACATGAGCCTATCGGGTAAAAACTGTGGAAGGGAATGAGGAGGAACAAAACAACCAAATACTATTATATAGGAGACATTCTCCTCAATGAACCAGTCTACATGTATGCCTAATTTCCCCATAATCATTTCTGAAATCTAGGGTGGCAGGTGACCATAGATAGTTATGTGAATGGGTACCACAATGTTGTTGAAGATTTTGTAAAATATATATTTTTCATTATCCTCCCATAATTTGGAGTGGTAGAAATCAATTGGCTCAGAACTAGCCAGGGTCCAACTCCAGTTCATCAGGGGAAAATGGGTCATGAAACAAATGGCATCCATAACATATGTTGACATGTAAAAAGGGGCAGGCTGCCCTTTTGATTTTGCTGATTTATACTCAACGATTTCCTTGGGAAAATTATCAGATAGCATTTTATCCCAATTGAAGGTATAACCCTCATCTACCTCATTCATGATGGCTAACCACTCAACTGGGAAATGTGTAGGGTTATTATTCCCAAACAGGCAATAGAGAATTATGGATATATACAACATATGAGCATCTAAAGATGTCATGGCATACATACCATGCGTGTCGGCTCTAAATATTTCCAGATGTCCCCTCCAACTCTTGACTATATCATGATTGTTTCTACCGTACTGAGTGCATTACGTTGTCTCAAAATCTAGAAGAAATGCGACATTGTAAGTGTATTTAGGGGTATGGGAAATATTGTACATTACTTGCAGGCTCTTTGTTCGTAAAGAGCTGAAGTTGACCTGCTGGTGGTTGATGACACTCCTGGTTTGGATGTCAACATGTTCCAAATCCCAATTTATCATATCGTTGTAGGGTATGATTCTAGGATGTGCGGTGATCTTATGTAGTTCTGACTGTGCTACCAATCTAATCTTAGATATAAAGGACTTTCCATCTTCCTCAACAGATTCATCTAGACAGTTAATGATCTCATTCTCTAAGACATCAAAAACCTTCTTCCAAGTTTTGATGGTGTCCACAAATTGTCGAGTTGTTTCTGATAGAACATCTGTGTTTGGATTTGAATCATCACCTGATGCATCAAGATTCTTTGCAGATTTTTGTGGTGCCATAATCCTCAAGGAAATAGAATTAGCCTACATGTGACAAGAGAAGTCTATAAGATCTACATTGAATAAACAACTGCTAATTGCAAATGGTAAAAATGATTTTGAAATTCCAAGTGCTTTATTGAAAAAGTCTATCGATCTTCGTATAACTTTACTGAATAAGAATTTATTAAAATTAATGGAATTCTTTACTTGGTGATCTGCAATATTTATTTGAAATAATTAACCTTAATAAATTATAAATTTCATTAATACTTCGACGGTTCGCATTCGAAAGTTTTGGATGTGATAGGGTAGAGATCTCCTGAAGTCCGAATTCGCGGAGGATTTAATCTCTAAGTAATCACTTCTATGTCTTAATTAATCATGTTTTAAAAATGTTATATTAAATTTAAGTATTTTGGAAGTTCGAAATTTGGAAGTTTTGAATATAGCACACGGGAAAATTTCTAAAGTTTGAAACTGCAAAGTGATTAATTAACACTTAATCATGACTTATTAAATTAGTTAACTTCTTTATTAACTCTTTGAAACCCCATTTTATTTTGTAATTATTTTACTTCGACGCTTTGATACTCCGGGGATTGTGAAATCAAAAAGTCTTGAAGAGAAATCTCTCGGAGTGATGTGGCATAGATGATGTCATTATGATGATGGGTCAAGGAAAGAGAGGTGCCACCTATCACCTGAAAACATGTGAATCATCCGACGTAAATGTCAAAAGTAAGTGCCACATGTCAACCCAGGAAAATATTTTTAAAGGACACATGTCCTATGACTCGTGTCTGTAAGTCCTTTAGGAAACATCACGACTGGCTATCTTCGGGACTTCAGAGTTTCAGGGTTTTCGTTGTTTAGGTTTGCTGGAATACCCGAAGCATGAAGTGACCCTTAATGGCTTTCTTTTAAAAATCAGGTGTCTTCAAAACTTCAGAGATCATTAGGATCGTTCGATCATTGATGATATATATTGTAAGCGCCTTATTGATGAATAAAAACCAATGGATTTATTTTAATTTTAAAAGGCCACTTTCTGAGTTTTATGCTTTTTTGGGTAAGTTTGATCTCTAAGATGTAAAATATATAAAGCTCGAAAGCTCAAAATTAAACGTGTTCTAACAAGTACTACTAGAATCAATTAGCACTAATACCTTTTTCTTTTTGATATATCCTTCGATATTGAGGGTTTGAGGAGTTCTAATTCCATCCAATGCATGACATGATATGGTGGGAGTCATCTCTTCATAATAAATCTCTTCTACATATTCATCTTGATATGGTTCTTGTTCTTGTTCTTTTTCTTATTCCTCTTCACAATCTATGTAGAATAATTTCTTCTCACCACACTTATGTCCCTTACTATACTTGTTGTCATAATTAAAGCATAAACCATTGTATTTTCTTTCCTCCAATTTTTGAGGTGAAAACCTTGTAGGTTGAGGTGGTTTAAAATAATGAACAAGATTCTCTCGATAGATCTTAGAGGTGGTCCTTCTAGTAGCCATAGTCAACTTTTTGCTTTCAACATTTCTCGCCACCCTGAGTGCATTCTCCAATTATTTGGGTTCCCAAAGGAGAACCTCATGTTGAATGTTATCCTTTAAATTTCCTATGAAGACATAAATTTTGTTTTCATATGGAATATATGTTACCTTTGTATTCAATATTTGGAAGTTCTCAATGTGCTCCACAACTGAACCCTTTTTCTTGATATTTATAAATTGGTTGAAGAAGGTATTTCTCCTTGTATCCTCACAGTGTGCTATCATTTCTTCAATGAAAATTTTCCAAGTGACAAGTGATTTGCGAGAACAAAGCCATCGATACCACACAAACTGATTAGGTTCTAAATATAATGACGCAATTCATACATTTTGTGTGTGTGGCACATCATGTAGATCAAATAATTTCTCCATCTGGAGTATCCATGTGATTGGATCCTTGCCATAAAACTTCCTCATATCAATCTTAGGAAAGTGGTTGGTCTTACACCCAAAGACGGATTTTCTCCAATCTTGATCCATCTTCCTTGTGTCCTCATCAAGAATTTCATGGGATACATTCCCACTTTCAGGTGGCCTCTCTATTAGCAAATTTTTCAACCCTTCCATTATGTCCCCTTTTAATCCATCCATCTTAGTATCCATCATCACTTCCATATTAAATTCAGTTTAATACATCATCTTTTGTAGTTCATCTTTTGTTATTTCCTTCTTTTGTAAGTCATCTATGTCCTTGCGCATTTATTCACCTTCATCAATAGTCCAAGTAGGACTTTCTGAGGTATTATTTGGTGTATAAGTTCCCTTTTTTGGTGGCATGATGGCCAAGTATCACTGCAAGGTAGGAATTCCTAATTGGCTTAGGCAAAGGTATTCACAAATAAGGGAGTGGCAGGTGTTATATATCCCTGATATACGTGTGGTGTCCAACAATAGTACTCAGCCCAATATATTATGCCACTAACTAATTATCATTGACCATGCCCTTAGTCGTACTATCCAACTACCCAAGTACTAGAGAGTGATCTCCCCAAGTGCTGTTCTCGGTGTACTATAGCAACAAGATGGCCAAATGGTTTACTCGATTGGTCTCAAGATTCTAGTGGGTCTCCCAATATATTTCAGGCATGTGGTAGCTCAAATACACAGTAATTTTTTCTAATGTGAAACCATTCGAAAGGGGTATTCTTATATACTCTAGGTATGTGGAAGAACCACATTGCTCCCAGGTTATATCACTGAAAAGTAATGACAACTCCTACGTTTAGAGATGTTGAATACATATGTACCTAAAAATCCCTAATATTCTCCCAAATTTATCTGATACTCCTTTTATCCCACTTTATTCCACTTTTTTAATCACCCCAATTGGATCTTCTAGTCAAAAGATATGCAAATTTCAAAAAAAAACAAAAACGCACTTTTTAAAACCGTGATTTGGAGATTGTTCTGCTAGCCAACCTTTATTATGTTTTATCTATGCAATTTTGTCCCTTCTGACTCTAATATTTCATCATGAGGTATCCTTATTTTTATTCTTTCCAACCCCACAGGTTATACCAAGATTGGATTCTCCAAGAGAATTTTATCATAACTTTCCCAAGATGTGCTGATTTTTTCCCTTTCAGGAGAGAGAACTTGTACGACCTGTCGCATGTCACTGTCATCACTTCATAAATTTAAATTTTCACCAATAAACCTTCAATACATACCATAACTAATGGAATAGGTCTCACTCAATTTCTAGTTCTTTATCTTCAGCTATAACAGTTTTCCCAAGAACACATTTTTATACTAAAATTTGGACCAACCAAAAACCCTAATGTCCTCAGAGAATAAATTTTAGAGTAAAACAAATAAAGGGATGAAATTTTTAAACAAGATAAATCACTATTCCGCCTTCATACTGTAAAAATTTCAGAAACTGGAACAAAGTATAAAAAAATTGGGAGAGAAAATTACAAGAATACATGTTTCATACTAGTTTTAGGACTAGTAAAAAACCCTTACTTGAATAGAATGTATCTCCAAAAATATATTGAATCAAGATCTGAAATTTGGACCCAAGTATCTCTATATGTATCCTCTTCACCATATAAATTCCATATCCTAAAACCTTCCAGAAAAAAAGTTGTAGCAACAATGCCAAGAAGGCTTGTTTTGCAGAAGCCAGTCCCAAGGATTGTCTAGCTCTGATACCAAATGTTAAGAACCAAATATCAAAATAGCATAAAACCTCATAATAAGTACTCCATGCCTTGAAAAAGAGAGAAATTCAGATAATAAGATTCTTCGAGGGGGAAACCTCCTTATACATCACATGAATTCACAAATACAAGATGATTCCAAATGAAAAGGTCTCCTTAGTATATATGGAGACTAGGAGGTACAATTACAACTAATGGACCTAAGCCAACATAAATAAAATAACAATACTAATGTAATATGGCCCAATTATTGGGTAATGTACCATGATTTAGGGCTTAAGAATCAAAATCACCTTTCATTCCCCTATCACAATCAGGGGTATGGTGAACTCATCTATGGACCCAATAGACCCAAAACATTTCAAAGGCATATATACAATTCCTTGTTCTTATGATAAAAAATATATCAGTGAGACTGGAAGATAATTTCAGATTAGAATGAAATAACACAATGTTGACTTTAATCATAACATAACCAAGATATCTACTCGATTTTTTCACTCAGAAAACACTAGGCATCAATTCTTCTTAGAAAATGCAAGAATCACTTCCAGAGTTGATTATTATGTGAAGCTAAAGATTAGAGAGTATATGGAAATAGAGAAAAATATAAATAATATCAATAGAGAGCATGGATTCAAACTCAATAGTACATGGAAACATGTTATACGCCCACTCTACAACAACAACCTAGTTTAAATTTCTTTTTTTAATTTGGGTTGGATTGTGTTATGCTAATTAGTATGCCAGGATAGATTCTAGTCGACCTTGCTTTGATAATTGGCCTCTAATAATATTTATAGTTACAAAAGGTCGTCCATTCCACGGAAAAATTTTTGTCTCTTGAAGATGATCCCATGATGGTGATCGAAAATTCAAGAAGACTAATACCTAATGCATTTTTCCATTTCCTTTCTTTTAAAATCAACTTTTTTGTAAAGAAAGATGTTTAAAGAAATCATGTATGTTTCTTTATAGTTTCATATTCTTACTAGTACTTATGTTATAGTGCATATTGTTATGCTTCTATTCTCTTTGAGCCTACTTATTTCCATTGTAGTCTCTCTTGACCTCTTGCAATTTGCATTGCTTTGCCTTCATTTTGAGACGTTTACCCTTGGAGAAACCTTCTATGAGTGGACATTAGTTTCTTAATACCTTTTGTTATAAACCAAAAGTTGTTGAACTAGACCAAATTACCTAATTTTACTGAAATATACCATATTACACCATCAGTCCCACTCATTTTACCCATTCCACATCATTTTACATCATTATGACCTAAGAAAACACATTTCACAAGGTCATAAAACCCCCTTTTAAGCATTTTCTCATGAAATTATTCAAAAGACAAACTAACTAAATAAAACAAAGTGGTTTTTCGAAAACCCTAAAACTAGTTGTCAAATTTGACATGGTTATAATAAAAAAGGATTATTTGACCATATCAAATTTAACAATTAATTTTAGGGTTTTTGAATACCCACTTTATTTTATTTATTTATTTTTCTTTTTTGGATAATTTCATGAGAAAATGGCTAAAAATGAGTTTTATTACCTTAAGAAATGTGTATTCTTAGGTCACATTAATGTAAAATGACGTGGACTTGGTAAAATGACTGGGAACCATGGTGTAATATGGTGTATTTAGTAAACCTTGGTAATTTTGTCTATAACAATTACTTTTAGGGTTTTTGAATAACCACTTTATTTTATTTTATCATTTTTCATTTTTGGACAATTTCATGAGAAAATGGCTAAAAGGGGGTTTTATGACCTTAGGAAATGTGTTTTCTTAGGGAATAATGATGTAACATGATATGGAATGGGTAAAATGAGTGGGACTCATGGTCCAATGTGGTGTATTTCAGTAAACCTAGGTAATTTGATCTAGGTGAATACATTTTGGGTTATAACACATTGTCTGCATTTGATTTGCATATGTTTGTTCCATGTTCTTGGAACATAGTGGTATGTCATTGAGCCACTTGTTTTCTCCATTGAGATTGCTTTTATCTATTTTCTACGCTCATAAAAACATGAAAAAGACACTAAAAATTAAAAAAATAAAATAAAGGAGGTGTGGGGAGGGGGGGGAGAGCCTCAATTTGTATTCAGTTGATTGGTATTTGGTAGCCATTTCTTATCTTGAACATGGCACCTATTTGAATTTTTTGTTACAGTTGGGTTTGTAATGTCCCTTTCGAAATAGGAGCTTCAGAAAGGAGGCTTAATGGTCTAAACTACCCCGTTAGACTATAGTCATGGCCAAAGAGGGGTAAACAGGGTTACTAGAGGTACTCCAGTCACAGATGTTATATTTGGAAAGTGACATTGAGATAAAAAGCGTTAAAAGAGTTTTTAATTCATTATGAGCTAAAAATAGAAGTCAACAGTGAATTAGGGTTTCAGCAGTGATTTAGGGTTTTGTAAGTCAACAGTGAATTAGGCTTTCAACACGATTTAGGGTTTTCGAAAGCTATAAAGGAAGGGTCAGTCACCTAATTCATCATTATGCAGATTATGACTTGTCATTGAGGAGAAGAGGCACATCTCAGGAGAGATAGTTCAATGTATTCCAGGAGGAAGACACCAATTGGCTGATTTCGGTGTTGAAAGACACACCCTAGTCACCGAGAAAATCATCCAGGTCTTCCATCATTCTTCATTGATTCACAGTGCTCCCATATTATGGGTATTATATTTTAGTTGCTTATTTGTATTCCGGCTAAGATCCTTTTGTCTTTTGATCTAGCCGAGTGTTGTTATTTTATTCAGCTGCAGTTGCTTATTTGTATTTCGGCTAAGATCCTTTGTCTGTTGATCTAGTCGAGTATTGTCAGTTTATTCAACCGCATTCGGCCATTTTGTAATCCACAGAGATATAATAATACAAACTTTGCAATCCTTTGTCGTGTTTATTATTTGTATGATCATTTATATGTTGTAAACCTTTGATCCTACACACACATTAGCAACATTTCCTAGACTAGCCAAGTCAGGAACATTACAGTGGTATCAGAGATTTAGTCCTGTCAGCATGTGACTAAATACAATGAGTGCAGCAGAAGACCCAGAGGGTCGTTAACATGTAGGTGAAGAATATGTTACTTACAACAGGCATCAGGAAAGAAGGTATAGGCCTAATTTTCCCCCTTTTCCTCCTAGCTCAGAGGAAGAGGAAGAGGCACAAAGAGAAGCAGAGAGAAGGGAAGAGTGTGAGGATGAGAGTGAGGTAGAGAGGATGCTAGGAGATAGATATGAGTGACCAGAGGGAAGTGGCAAGGCCCCCATAGATCCAGAGGCAACTTTCATGCAGGTTATCAATGATATGTTATCTAGTCAGTGGACCACGTCTTAGTCCTTGGCACAGGTGGTTGATAGATTGGCTAGAGTCAGCACCCCAGATATACAAGTCCCGCATGTAGCATAGGGGAACTCGGGAGCAGGTAGTAGACCCCAGTTACTCTCTTGCACATACACCTCTGTGAGTAGGATTCCTAAACCCTTGTTTCTCAGTTTCCAAAGGGCACCAATGGTAGCAACACTGCCACTGATAGCACAAAGGCCACCCACTCATGCCGACGACATTGTAGAGTATAGGAGGGATTACACAACATTGGGTTGTGACTTCCATCAGGACATGACCTTAGTCGATTACTGTGGACTCAGACTCAGGAACCATCCCAGAGAGCCACAGAGGGGAGGACCACAATAGTAACAGGGGCATAACCTCGATTTCATCCAAAAATTTGGGAAAATAGGCATCCCTTCTTTCGACAAATCATCCAAATACACCGTCAGATCTTGGGTACATAAGCTAGACATGTATTACAAGCTCAACTAGATGACCGAGACAAAGGCCATCAATTTCGTGACCTTACACTTCGAGGGTGAGGCACACAAGTGGTGGTATCATGGACTGGTGACATTGGGTCACAGTCGCATCACATCCTATAGGGAAGTTATAGATAGGCTCATGGACAGGTTTGACAGAAAGGATCCCAAGATACACTTCAGGGATCTAGCTCAGTTGAGACAAACTGGCACAACAGAGGCATTCATCATAGTGTTTCATCGGGTAGCTGTGGTAGTGACAGATATATCAGAGCCTAGGTTGATCATGCTATTCACATAAGGACTCATGGAGCCTTTGAGAGGATGGATGAAGGCATATATGCCTCCCACTTTGTAGGATGCCATCCTTCGAACTCGAGATCTGGCAGACTCAGTGCCAAAGACTAAAACTTTCTCCAAACCATTTGTGCCCCAGAGGGATTGAGACAGGAAGCCATTCCAGAGAGAATGGAATGGAAAGGAGAATTTAGATGATGAGACTAGCTGAGAGCTTATGAGGAAGAAGCTTTTCTTCAGCTGTAGAGATCCTTGTGTCCCAGGCCACATGTGCATGGGCAAGGGAGAGATTCATTATATTGAGGTAGCAGGAGACAGCGTGGACAGTGAGGAGGAGGAGTAGGACAATGGATCCACTAGTTCAGAGGAGGAGTCAACACCATCAAAGGAGAAACCTCCCCATATACCATCAACACTAGAAGGAGCCCATCCTCCAGTAGTCTCACAACTGCTAGAATAGGCTAACAGGAGGAAACCAGCCAAGGGAGGTGTCATAGTGACCCTTTCTAGTGTTCCCATGTATGATATCGTCTGTATCAAAGGGATTATTCATGGGCAATGAGCAATCACCCTGATAGATGGTGGGGCCACCCACAACTTCATCGACGCTTCACTAGTATCAAGACAGGCACTTCAGACAGAGGAGTTTGAGGGGTTTGATGTTGCGGTAGTAGATGGCCACATAATGGAGTGTCTAGACAGAGTTCCAAACTTAGACATGAAGTTAGGAAACTACACAGTGAGAGACACATTTTATGTGGTTGACCTATCGGACATAGATTTGGTGTTAGGAGTTAAGTGGATGATTACCTTGGGAAAAATTACTACCAACTACCAAACCTTGGAAATGGGATTCAAAGATCAGGATGGGAAGAAGGTTGTTCTAAGAGGTATGTCGACAAGAGAAACTAGGACAGTTTTAGCCAAGAGGATGGAGAGGAAATTTAGACATGGGGAGGTAGCATATGCCACAGAATTCTTGATCACTACTCAGATGGATTTGGAAGGTCGACAACAATACCATACAAAGATCAAGAACTTATTGGGATGACATCAACAGGTCTTTGAGGCAATTCCACTAGGGAGACCACCTAACAGGGGGTCTGAGCACACCATTGAGTTGGAGGAAGGGGATAAACCTATGATCACCCCCCCCTATCATCATCCTAGGAGGTTCAAGGATGAGATAGAGAAGGAAATCAAGAAATTGTTGGCGATGAGACACATCAAACCGAGCAACAACCCATTTGCTTCTTCAGTTGTCTTAGTTCTGAATAAGGATGGCACCATGAGGATGTGCATTGATTACCAGGCCTTGAACAAGGAAACTATAAAGAAATGGTACCCTATCCCACGCATTGACGAGTTGATGGATGAACTGCATGGAGCCGTTTCCTTCTCAAAAATTGATCTATGCTCTGGATATCATCAAATCAACATCCGAGAGAAAAACATAGAGAACATGGCATTTCGATGTCATTTTGGACACTTCGAGTTCCTGGTTATGCCATTTGGGATAACCAATGCACCCACTACATTCCAGTCTTGCATGAACCATATATTCAGGGATCGGTTAAGGAAATCAGTCTTGGTTTTCTTCGGTGACATCTTGATCTATAGCCGATCATGGAAAGATCATATGAGGCACCTGGATGAGGTATTGAGCATCATGGAGGCACAATCATTATATGCCAAAGAGTCCAAGTGTGAGTTCAGCATGACATAGATGCTTTACTTAGGTCACATCATCAGTGCACTGGGGGTACAGGTGCACCAAGATAAGATCAGGTCCATTCTGGATTGGCTGACACCCAAGAACATGACAGAATTGAGGAGCTTCTTCAGGTTGTGCAGCTATTACAAGTGGTTCGTTTGGTGTTTTTCTTATCTTGGAGCACCGCTGACAAATATTACCAAGCATGGGGCCTTCATATGGACCGAGAAATCATAGGAATCCTTTTATCACATGAAGGAAGTCATGGGCACTTGTCCAGTGTTGGCACTACTAGACTTCACCTTGCCATTTGTACTAGAGTGTGACGCATCCGATGAAGGGATCAATGCAATTTTGATGCAGGGAGGACACCCTATTGTATTCAAGAGCTGAAAGCTTAGTCAACCTGAGAGGTTGTACTCCATTTATGACAAGGAAATGTTGGCAATCATGCATGCCTTGACCAAGTTCAGACAATATTTGGTGGGAAACAAATTCGTGGTCAAGACCGATCACAATAGTTTGAATTATTTCCTTGATCACAAGGACCTCAGTGAGCTCCAACAAAAATGGGTGATGAAGGTACAAGAATTCGACTTTGACATAGAGTATGTCAAAGGGAAGAAGAACATTGTGGCCGATGCACTATCGAGGTGACATGTGACATGTTCTTTGATGGAGATTTCAACAGATTGGAAATCCCACTTGTTAGTGGAATATTCCAAGAACAAGTTCACTTGTGAGGTGATGGATGGGAAGATACATGATGACCAGTATAGGGTCATTGAATATGTCATATTTTACAAGGGTAGAGTCTACTTGGTGCCAGATTCATGGCTTAAGAAGAAGATCCTCACCGCAGTTCATGATTCACCTCTAGCAGGCCATCAGGGGTTTTTCAAAACCTATAGACAGATCAGAGAGAGAGGTTCTCATGGAAGGGACTCAAACAAGACATTATGAGACATGTCAATGAGTGTGTGACTTGCCAGTAGAACAAGTCAGAGCATGCTCTTCCAGCAGGGCTACTTCATCCACTCCCTATTGCAGAGGACAAATGGGAGAGTATATCTATGGACTTCATCACAGGTCTACCCAAGGTCTAGGGTAAGGACCGTATCTATGTAGTGGTTGACAGATTGATTAAGTGTGCTCACTTCTACGCCATACCAACAGAGTACAATGCAGTTCAGGTAGACAATCTTTTCTTCAGGGAGGTCTTCAGATTTCATGGGTTGTTGAAGAACATCATTAGTGACAGGGATAGTCGGTTCATAGGGACATTATTATAGGATAAATTGGTATATGCAGACACTAATAGATCTCCCTAGATCCACCTAGATCTAGAACAAAATAGGACAGGACATGACTCTTTCCCTAAGTTGTAATCATCGAATCTACTACCAAGAAGGAATGAGTGACATACCTTTATATTGCTTCCTTAGGTATTTGTTGTTCCTACTTCGCTCTGGTGCTCTTGCGAGATCAGGTCCAAGACAACACAAACCAGCCAAAGTGAATATAGCAAAGTATATTCAATGACAACCTATGCATATGATCGAGGAGTTATGCAATAAAATAAGAGTGATTTTATGGGAAAGGGACATGCCACTGTATTGTATTAAATGAAAGTAGAAGATACAACCTGATTGCCTTGATGTCACAAGATTTCTTTCAGTGGTCCTTGGTTCCAACACACACACTTTCTCTACACTTGCATGAAGAAGATCCAGTATGGCTTGATGGAAAAATGGAGACCTCAAGCTTCAATTCGAAAATCGTTCCTCACACAATTATTTCATCAATTATTCATTCAATCTTGCTTAACCTCTTCCTTGAGAAACCTTCCAATATATAGGAGAAGGAGAGATGGTTAAAGGGATGAGGATGATCCCACTAAATCTGAGAAGTCAGTAGGATGCCAACCATGCGAATGCCAACTCATTTTCTAGAAGATCCTCTTCTAGAACCTTTGTAACTTCCTCTTCCTTTCAAGCTTTGAAGCAAGTTCGCACCCTACCTATAGAGCAGACTACGAAAATCCCACACTCCAAGTATAGGGTTGCCTGTGAGAATCAGGGTTTCTCGCACCCTACAATACATGTGGCCTACGAACTCATCTTAAAAATATGTTTTATGGAAGAAGACAACAATCACTTTTCTCAGGAAAAAGTTCCTTATGAGAGCTTAAACACATAACTGTAGAGACTTCACCAGAGTGACCAAAATAATGTGTAACAAAATGCCCCCCAAAGTATGAGGCTGGAACTCGTGACAGTCGAAATACTTTGTAAAATGCGTGTGTGTGTCAAAAACAAGGAGCGCACCTAATTGGAAACCTGCAAACAATCAAGCATCTGTAGAATATAATACCAGTTCTGAGGTAGGCATTCCCATGCTCAGACTACAAATGAATGAAATAAAAAATGTAGACCATGGCCACCAATCATACATCGTGGATCCATGTCATCAAAATGCTACATAGCTAGAAGACTCAGATGAAGACATAGCCACACGACATACAAAGTGGATATATGTGTCAATACAAATCATAAATAATCACTCGCAACATGGACCAAAAAGACAAGGCCCAGGGTCTTCAATCCCGTTGTCTGAAAGTACAAATCTAGCCATGCGATTACATGTGTCGAAGTCAAACATGGTAGAAACCACTTGATTACCGGTCAGTGATGAAAACTGTTAACAAGTGCGAGGGAAATCACCATTGATGTCAATGAATCCCAAGGTACCTAAGTACAATCCGAACGAATGTAAATAAATGAGTTGAAGTTGAACACTCGGCAGAATCTCCCGATCAGGGATTAATGATGTGAATCCACTATCAAAAGAGAAGAGACTTTTCATTAAGGCATGCAGGTTCTAAGGTACCAAGTGATTTCTAAGTCTTATTCCCGGATAATGAGTTGGAGTCGATGGAAAAAGACTCATCATGGGAGGGCCTTGATGTATCCCCCATCAATGACATGAAATAAGTAAAAGATTTTTAGGGTAAGTCAAAGTATGAATATGATTTGAAATGGACACAGGGAAGCCCGACATGGTAAGAATTAACTGCAGATGGCCGACTCAATGGAAGGCTTGTGTGGACTTCTCTTGAACATATGAATGACACAACAATGGTCTTCGCAACATTGACTCAAAGACGACCCGAGATACAACCTTGTAGCAAGTCAGACGAGAGACAAATGGATTTCCCAACCCATATTCAAATGACAAACAGGGGGTGTCATGTTTAAGAGTGACGCTTATTGCCACTAATACATATACCGCAACACATCCCTTTCCCAAAATTTCCCCCACCATTTCTGGTGAGTACCTCTTTATTTTTACGCCATCTTGAGGAGGATAACATATGCTTGTTGATGTAATATCATCCTTCGTATGAGTCCCTCAGAGTATGTTTAACGAACCCTAAGAAGGAGTGGTTTGGTCCCGTAAGGGCCTTTCGATGTTTGTTTAAAGAGTCCAAAGATAGAAAACTCGGGTGTTTTTCATGTTTTGAGAGTCTGAAAAACACTTAAAGAGAACTCTCTCAGTTCCTTTTTTGTAAATTAGTCCGATGAGACTGAAAAAGTGATAAACTATCTCCTATCGAATGTTTTCTTCAAATACTTTTACGAGCATGAAAAGAACAAGATCTCTCAGCAATATTTTCATTTTATGGAGCGTGAAAAGAGATTAAAGGATGCTCCATTGTTTTCATTGTTTTCATGTTACCATGACGGGTACGAAAAGATGACAAAAGTATACTCAGTTGCATTCTCATGTATTTTCGAGCACGAGAACGAACGAAGACTGAGCTCGAGGTTTTCCCTATAAAACCCTAAAAAGGTACTCGTACATGTGACGAATATAAAAAAGAGAAAAAATGCTCATACACCGTCATTCAGACTTCTAGGATAGATATCTACAAAAAAACATGCTCACAAAGCCATTAGGGTATTAGGTTTTTAGGCAAAAGTAATAAAAACCATATAAAAATCAATGAAAAATAGTAAAAAAGTGAATAAATATTGGTAAAAAGGGATTTTTACCATTTCATTGTCACTTTGCCAAAAACTTGTCCAACACACCTCCTTTTTCTCAAATTTCATTGGTCGATTACGGGAGCTACAAGTGATCATTTAGAAAATGGTTTCAGCCAACAAGGTAATCTCCTGATTCTTCAACTTTTTCATGGATTACTTTTGATTTTTATTGGAAAATTCTAGAGTTTTGAGTCCATTTTAGGGCTGGTAGGTGTGCTCAGGAATTCTCACAGGTTGGCCATTCGGGACCTGCAAGAATCTAATATTTATGCAGGTGGGCTTTCGTGCACCTGCGAGAATCTCGCACTTCACTTGAGAAGGCCGAAAAGTGGATTTTTGTGTAAGTTTGTACTCAATAAAAATTTATTCAAGAGGTTAAAAAAGAGTTGCTAACTTCCTTCTCATGGCTCCATTGCACGTATTGATCATCAAGATATTGGAATGGAGGGAAATGGAACACAAGGAGGATGATATCATTGCCGACAATGATCAACGTACAGTTTCTACCCTCCGGGAATGCGGGATCTTAAAATTTTTCAGGATCAAGGGCATGAAAACGCAACTCAGGTTGTTAGAGTACCTGGTCCACATGTAGGATGTGGACCAATAGGTATTTCATGTAGGGGTCCACACGCTTACACTAGATATTGAGGATATATATTTTCTAACGGGGTTGTCATGACGTGGATCCCATGCGACTCTGACCAGAGGTAGGGGTGGTGGACTTCCTATGAGTGAGTATGTTCGCCGACATTATGTTCCTAAGGCGGAGAGAAGCAAGGGTAAATTTTCCATTTGAGGGGTGCAAGACTTGACCCTATAGACTATCTTGTTTACCATTGCATGCATGGTTGGGAGTGCAGCTCCGCACATGGCTCTCCAGAGCTATTTCCAATATGTAATAGAGTGCACAGAGCCTCGGGTTTTTAACTGGTCGGATGCAGTTCTCCGCAGCATGAAGAGGCAACTAACAAAGTGTAGAAGGGGTGACCTGAAGAAGTTTGAGTACGGGTCTATTTTGGTGTATTTCTTCCTTGAGAGGGCCCCTCTGCTACGTCTACATATGGATTGGGGTTTACTGGCTCCATAGGATCCAAGGATGATGAGGTGGTGTAACCTCATGGCCCGACATGTAGCAGGCCCTATTATCAAATATAACGATTCATTTTTTGATTGGTTGAGGCCCCAGATGCTGATGGTTGATGACTATGCCTATGCCAGCTTGGATTTTTGAGGATATCCGGAGTTTGTTATGCCCGAGGATGCTCAGTGGGGTGACTTACGTAAGAAGTACACATTTTGGTTTTTAATGTTTTTGTAAATTTTATCATATAAAATGTTTTTATGTTTTCGATCCAAGGAATAATAAAAAATTTGTTTTGACAACATAGATGTGGGGCCATATCGACCGCTAGGGACATCTCCGATTCATAGGCAGGGGGAAGTGGCTCCAGTGGCAATATGGGATGCTGTGGACTACAAGGAAATTGAACAGAACTTAGAGGGACTGACTGCAGATGTCCCGAACATCACTATTGGAGATATCCTGAGACGCTATCAATGCCATACTATGGGTGTGTCCAAGTCTCTCAGTCGATTGCTCCATAGGGTAGCCCGAGCAGTTGTGTGTTACCAGGAGCGTCATCCATGATGCTATTTTGTAGAAGTCGTTGGCTTCATATTTTGATATTTTGGTCTTTGGACATAAACTTTTTGTAAAAAACTTTTTTCATTATATACATATATACAACTTCTACCAACTTATTTTTTGTTTTATAATACGTGTGATGTGTTATTGGTTTTATAAATGTCTCAGATGTATGTCTAACACATAATTAGCTAAAGCATCAGTCAATGTATTTAGACATCTAGGAATGTGCTGATATTTGATATAATCAAAAGAATGTTCCAAGAGGCGAATTCATAGATATACCCGTAATAAAGTAGGACTTCGGATAGCATATACATTACTTAACTATAGAACTACTAGTTGTGAATCGAGCCATATAAGCAGGTGGCGGATACCAAGCGAAATAGCACCAGTCAACAATTCGATGACGACGCTATATTCTGTGATATTATTGGTCGCACGACTGAGGTTAACACCTCGTAGACTGATGAGTTCATTTGTAGGTGTGTAAATTGCCCATGCAGCAGAAGCTAAGTTCTGAGTACTACGACTAGCACCATCAGCGAAGCCATGTGGAGTAGCGAAGACTCTAACATATGGAAACCAAGCACAACGCAAGGTAAGCCATCGAGGGTAGAAACCAAATAACGAAAAAGCACACTAAAGTGACACACGAGAGTATGATACAATAAAATACAAGAAATTATGCACAGATGACCTAAGCATAGTACTTCTTTAAGTAAAACCCATTTCTAGGTTCACTCAAAGGGATACGATCGTAGTCCATTAACTCATAGGCTCCTTTCTCCAACACTCGTCTGATGGTATAAGGATCTCGCCACATAGCCTCAAATTTTCTGGCTCCTAACAAATCTTGATCTTGTTCATAAAGGAGAACTAGATCTCCTTTAGAGAACATGTGTGGTTTGACATGTTTTTCATATTGGGCTTTGACGCATTTCTTCTGGGTTTCTACAACTAGGGTGGCATCACGACAAGTTTCGTCTAATTGCATAAGATACAATAGATGTTCATCTTCAACAAAAGTGTTTGGGAGAAGTTCAACGAAGATATTTAGAGATGGTATCTCACATTCAATCGGAAATATGGATTCTATACCATAAACTAACTGGAAAGGTGAAAACCCGGTGGTAGACTTGACAGATGTCTGGTAAGCCCACAATGTTGAAACCATCATCGTGTGCCAACTAGTTTTTTGAATCCCTATCATTCGTCGAAGCATAGTAATGAGGGCTTTGTTTATTGCTTCAACTTGGCCATTGGCCTGTAGGTAATAGGGTGTTGAGTTTTCATGGAAAAGACCCAAATTTTCAGTAAGTTCGGGCATCATGAAGTTTCTAAAGTGGCTACTGTGATCAGTAACAATAGCTTGGGGAACACCAAACCGAGCAATGATATGATTGAATATGAATAGTGGTGTAGTCTTTCCCGTATTGTTGAATGTCGGCATCACCTCGGCCCACTTCGTAAAGTAATCTACAGCTACAATAATGTATCCATGCCCCTCAGCCGAGTGAGGGTGACATGTCATGAAATCGATACCCCATTTTTCAAAAGGTCCAATGGAGACTACAGGGTGTAAAGGAGCAGGGTGTGATCATATTTTGTTGTTGTATGTTTGGAAAGTGTGGCATTTTTGGACGGTGATAATACAATATTTGAATAAAGAAGGCCAAAAATATCCAACTCATAGGATCTTTTGGGCAGTAGCATACCCAGACATGTGACCGCCACATGCTCCAGAATGGCAGTCATTCAAGGCTTTCTTGGCTTCATCAAATGTGAGGCATCATTGAAAAATGGAGTCAATCCCATGACGATAAAGAGTATCACCGAGGATAATATACTGACGATCTTGGTAATGTATTCGACGACGGTTAGTGCTAGACAAATCGGGTTGGAAAGTCTGAGCCTGGAGATATATAATGATATCCCCATACCAAAGGTCGTCAGAACTTATCAGAAAGAGGGATTCATTGGGTAATGAATCCTCTGCTACATTTTTTGTCTTAGAACAGGGAAGGTCACATATCAATCCGGAAAAAACCAAGGATTTATTTTGACTTAGTGCATTCAAACTCTAATTCAAACTCCTGGAGTATTACGATCCATTTGGAGTATTTTCCCCCTAGCAACTGGCGTGTAAGAATGTGTTGCATAGGGTTACAATTGGAAATCACAGTAGTCTTTCATAAAAGGATATAGTTCTGTAATCATTGGACAACTTGGACGGCTGCCAAGGCCAGTTTTTCAACATGTAAATACTTGGTTTCGGTAGTCGTGAGACTTTGACTCAAATAATAGATGACATGCTCGTCATGAGAATCATCCTCTTGGGCTAGAACCATAGAAATGGTAGAGTCCGAGGCTGCGAGATAAAGGAAATAATATCGACTATAATTGGGTGGGAAAAGTAGTGGGGTATGGGTTAAAGTCAGTCTCAAAGAGTCAAAAGCTTTGTTCACAGTGGTATCCCATACAAACTCAGAACCTTTATTGAGCAATCGAGTAAATCCAAGGGTTAACTCAGTGTAGTTTGGGATGAAACGACGTAGAAAGTTTTCTTTCCCTTGCAAACTCTATAGCTAGCGAAGTGAGGAAGGAGGAGGGAGATTAAGAATCACCTCAAAATTCAAAAGATCTACCCTGATCCCTTGATGTGAAACAATAAAGCCTAGAAGTCGACCGAATTCTACACAAAAAACACATTTGTGGGGATTTAAGTGTATACGGTAAAACCGACATCGAAGGAAAATTGCTCAGAGGTGTGTTTGGATGATCTACACGGCGCATGGAATTAGCCAGTAAGTCATCGAGATATGGCTGCACAATGTGCTTTATATCATGAAAGGCATAAGGCATAGCACGTTGAAAAGATGTGCCGACATTCTTTAAACCAAAGGGTAGTTTCCAGTAGGCGAAAGTGCCCCAAGGACAAATAAAAGCGGTCTTGATATTGGTCTGCGGGTGAAATCGTCGACGATATGGTCAACGAAGGGGATAGGAAAGTTGTCTTTAGGAAAAGCTTTGTTAATTTCCCTATAATCAATGCACATGCATATCGTACCTTGTTTCTTGTTAACCGGAACAAGATTGGAAACCCATTCAGTTAGAGCCACAAGGTAAATAAAGTCGGCTTTAAGAAGTTTCTCAACTTCAAGCTTGATAGCGGCTTCTTTATGCAGGTGGACCAGACGAAGTCATTGCTGGATAGGTTTAGCATCCAAGTATGTCTTAATTTTGTGTACAACAATGTTGGGGTCGATACCCGACATTTCTTCATAGCTCCATGCGAAGGCGTCACGAAATTCTTGGAAAAGAGACTTGTAGGTGACAACTTCGTTATGGGAACACGAAGCTCTGATATGAACATTTTCGACAACACCAGGTTTGATGGATATGTCGAGGGGGATGGTGGGTGAGATATTAATTAGGTTTCCTTCGTAGAACATATCGTGTGTAGACTCGGGGATGGTAGAAATGATGACAACGGTCGATAGAGTCAAGATCAATTAGTAACTCTCAATGGTGTGTCGTTCTAGGAAGAGAATGGAACGATGATTTCCATCGTCCCAACGAGTATCTTCCATGGACATAACAGACATAATCACCTCGTTTGTAGGGAAAATGATGTGGAATAGATCTGGAGATAAATCACCAAGAGAGGGGGTAGAAGGGGTTGCGAATTGAATAGCTTGATAAGAGGATTCGACCGAACTCAAAGGCATTTGGTCTCCATATAAAAGACAATCACCGGGGTTGGGTACTATCCATGGTTCGTAAGATGCAGGGGTTTCTCGAACAGAGGCAGAAATCATGTTGATGGAAGCGAAAAATGGATGTGGAATATCGAGTGGTGGATTGGGGAAAGTACCCATTAAAGAGGAATCTTTAAGAAGACTGACACCGACATTCTCATATCCAGGGGGTGTTTTTGCAATGAAAGGTACCTTGTTCTTACATACATCAGAGTTAAAGAATGCCAATTGGTCCACCGTAATTACTTTTACTTGAAGGGGGAAACATATGACACAAAAAAGAGTGGACACAACTGCACGCATGGAATCAATCCAGCTACGACCAAGTAAAAGGTTGTAATCGAGAGGAGCGTCAAAGACTTCAACTTCCACGTTGACCATTTTTCCTTCTAATGTAATAGGATATGAAGGTAGGACACTGTAAGGCTTAAAGCCAGAGCCATTAAAGGATTTGAGCATGTTGTGTGATTTGGTTAAGGGAGGAGAGTCAATGGATTTCCAGCAGGCAATAGACATGACACATGTCAAGGCACCCTCATCAATAACTATTCTACAAATTTTCTTGTCGGAGACAATAACTTGTATTTGAAAGGCGAGTTGACGGGGTAACCTTGGAATGTGATCTTCCAAGTAAAAAATTATTAAATTAGTATCTGTGGGGTTGATTCCACCAATAGCTTTCAACAATGCCTTCTGTTGTGTGGGACAAATCTGAATAACTTTGAGGGATAACATCGCGGACCATGCTTGGGCTAGATATTTGACAATACTGTAGTTCTGGGCGGCACGCGCATGAGGATTGAAAGCAGACTTTCAAACAACACCCTTTGGGGGAGGGAGAAGAACTGTATTTGGGCTCGGTCATTCGAGATGAAGAGGACTGTTGGTAGGTGGATTCGTGGGAGATGGTTGGACCAACAAAGGAGGCATTTCATCAACCTTTTCTTTGGAGGAAGAATATCCTTTGGCTCGAGTGGTAAGTGTGATGTAATTATTCTTTGAATCACCTATACACATTAATACATAGGATGTAGTGGAGGGGGAAGGTTGGTCATGAATAACCAATTGGGCCTGATGTTGAGAAGGGAAGGGTTGTGACAACATAGCTAGGGTAGGCAGTTTTGAGGTCCCTTGAAGGAACTTAGTAACCTCGGCTCGTCTTGGACAATCCTTAGTGTAGTGATCATCACCAAAGATAAGACAAGGGTATCAAGGTTTTCGCTTATCCTTATCGTCAATAGGTTGTGTTTTGTTATTCTTATATTGTGGATTATTTTTATCCTCCTTGTTCTTTCCCTCCCCTTTTTTGGATTTATTCTTTCCGATAGGGGTAGATTGAACAGAGTTCACCATAGAAGTCTTGCCAGTGGGAGGGGTAGAAGACGGAGAATTTTGAACATTAGAAGCAACGGATTTGGGGTTGGTGCTAGAGGCTTGTATGGAGTGGGGTTGGGAATGGAAAGTGTCAATCACATCGTCAGCTGCATGAGAAGCAGTAGGAGTAGTTGAAGTAGAAGTAGTAGAAGGATGAGGTACGTTAGGGAGTAAATCGTAAAGAGTACCTGTTTGTGAGTAAACGAGGTCAAGATATTGAGCACGACTGGTCGCCTATTATTCTATGACAACTCCACCCATGGAGATTTCATGAGCAATGTCATTCACAAATGATTTCTTGAACCACTCTGCCAGTAACTGATCAGGAAATTCGAGTTTGATGAAACGTCATCTTCATCGCCACTCATGAATGTAATCAGAGATACGAGTGGCTTTGGTTTGTTTGAAAGAACTCAAAATTTTGGTTCTTGTTTCGTAACGGATCGGTAACTGGTAGTGGGTGAGGAAATCCATGGCGAGGGTGTGAAAGTCGGTGAAGAAGCCTCATGGTAATTATATATACCACTTCACAGAGGAAACTGTGAGAGTTCGCTAAAAAAGATGTAAACGAATAGAGTCATCCATAAAAGAGTTGGATGAACACCAAAGGTGGAAAGTCATTACATGATTGTTCAGGTCCTCTCCTAGTTTACCATCGAATTTAGGAATGTCGGATGGTAATTTGGTCGGTGTCACGAGCCATTGAGGAGAGTAAGGGATCAGATCATTTAAAATTATCGACAGATCAGGGAGGTCCAGGGTGGCTAAGAAGGGTAACTGTATATTCACGTGTGAGTACTGGTGATTTTGGGGAGGGAGCCCCATAGGTATACCAGTAGGACCATAAGCAGTTTGCATATAATGCGAAGAGCTGGGAAGATTCATTTGTTGGTGTGGAGGCAGGTAATATATAGGGTTGTATTGGTTAGGGTTTTCCCTTGAACATGGGCATGGGGTTGAGTGTTCAAGCCCCAAATAGGATTGGACGTACCCGGATATGGTTGGCTTGTACTAGGGGGTATGAAGGAGCTATCTTGAGGTTGTTTCCCCCTAATCGAGTGAGGATTGTTTTAGATAATATGGTTCCAATACTGGGACAAGTATGGAGGTATGTTATGTCCATAGGGTGGGGTAGGTGGGGGTTGCCCTCCAATCAGGGGTTGCATCCCAATTGGGATTTTTCTTGCAAAAGGGGATTGGGTTTGGCCTCCTTGGTGAAATTGTCCACCAACAGGAATTTGGTAATTAGGTGTGAAAGACAAGATGGTGCCACTAGGGTCAGTACCTTCGATAGGGGATGGAAGAGGCCCTATGTAAGGGGGTCGAGGAAGTGTTGGAATAAAACCAGGAATGAGATGGTTCCCAGAAGGAGTGGAAATGCCAGGAGTCTCGGATGGGATTTGTGTAGGAGTGGGAATAGAAGCATTCAACGCATGATATCCAGAGGGAAGTGTTGGGGAGGCAAAAGCGATGTGCCGATGGGAGCTTGTCTAGCCACCATATTCCCGGTGTGATGACTCGTAGTATCTGGGACCATTATGTAATGGGTCGTTTGTAGGGGGATAGTCAAGATGTGTTCGGCTGGTGGAGCGTTTGAACCAGGAAAATAATAGGTAGTAGTAAAGGTATTGCGTCTGGATCGGATGTTTCGGGCAGCTCAGGTGTGAAAGTGATATCAACACCTGCTCCTGAGCCAAAGAGATCTCATCTAAAAATGCTAGTAGTCAAAAAGGGATCTTGACCCTCAGGTCCTGTGAAAGGTCCAGTTGGTAATCCAGAAGACTCAACAACTATTTATCTGGAATAATTCACTCGAACAATATGTCTCACAGACTCGAGAGGAAGTTGGAAGTCCTCTTGAGAATTGGTAATGCAGAACCATTCTAAAGAGTTATTTCTTTCCACTGGTGGAGTGGCAACGTCTTGGACTTCACTCTGTTGAGGAGAGCCCTCTAGTGAATTGGTAGGCAAGGGTTGAGAACCTTTTAGATCTTCTGGGGGTAGTCCTTTCATTCTACATGAACGACGTGCAGGGTCAGTTGTGATCAAGTTAAAATGTTATGAAAGAAATTCTATGGCCAACTTAGGTAAACAGACAACATGCGTTAGTAAAATCTAGGAACCAAAACCAAGAAAATAGAACCTTCCAATTCCGAAGTCACTAGTTGGTGATGAAATCCAACGTTGTGATGTCGAGACAAGAAGGGGTCGGGCTAGGGTGGAAAGGTTACGTTGATGACCTGCTTAATAGACTTACACCCTAGTGCAAGCTCCCACACATAATCATGGGTATACCCTCCAAGGAGCCTAAGTGAGTTTGGCCAACGTCGATTCTAGGTACCGTGAAGACTTACCCTTCCACAGTCACCTTGTGTAAGACCCTAAGAAGATAGGCTACTAAGGTTACCACAAACAATAATGATGCATGGGGAAATAGTCGAAAGTCCGATCCACACACAAGGGCAGGGTATCTAGCCCAAAATCAACTTGAGAGGCTTCCACTCATCATTGTGGGTATACCTTCAAGTGACCCCTGTAATACATGTAATATCTACACCGAGATCAACAAAGGAGGGTGAGTAACTCTGTCAAAATCAATGCGACCTCAGGTTTGACCCTTGTGTGAGAAGGGCTTCCCAGGACAAAACGTTGCAAATGTTATTTGACACTCCCTATCACAAGATACTATTGTGTGTTTTTTTCTTTGGAGAGTGTGTCTCACTACCTATTCCAAATCTCTATTCTAGCTAATGTTGGTGCAAAAGAGTGCTAGAAAAAGTTACTAGTTGAATTTATTTTTTTTAAATTGCGCAATATTATTAAAGGTTGTTGTTACTTAAGAGGGAGACGGAAATGAAATCGGTGTTGTGTAAGACTTAGACACAACAATGTGTAAATAGAAATGAATGATACAAACTTTCGTTCGATGAATTCTATCTACAACGGGGAGAAGGGAGTTTTTTTAGAACAATGAAAACTACGATGTACAATTCTCTTTTCAAATGTAGTACCAAACAATCATTGACAATGTAAATTCACTATTTGTTCGCTTCCAATGTTGTAACGCCAATATTTTTTGAATCATTGCTTAAAAGAACAAGACTTTAATTTTTTTTTATATATATATATAAACCAAAAATAAGGATGGAACTAAGAAAAGATAAGCAACCAATGAAAATAAAATACTCAATAAACGCCCAAATCAAATCTTTCAATGGATATAAAAATAAAAATCGACAAGAAAAAGTCTCTTCAAATGTATATGGACAAAGAACCTTTCCAAGAAGCAAACAATCTAAAGAAATAATAATCCCAACTTTTAATCCGATTAAAGACTTTTGACCAAACAAGCACTCAGATCTCAGAATCCGAGATTACACCCTTGTTGGTAAAACGTCGAGAAGTAAAAACTGGGAAAAAATATTAAGAAGAGTTTTCAATCTCCGAAAACTAATCGACTGCAAGATTTGAAGTCAAGAAACAGTCAAACACTGGAAAAAGAAGTTCTTCTCAGATGAACAAACAAATAAGGGCATAAAAAAGAACAAGAAGACCAGATACAAAACTTTTACAAATGGGTTCGCATCCTAGTAGTGGACTACAGTGTGAGAATGAGGCGTTATCGCAGGCTAGACACTGGCAGAGTGTGAGAAGATCACACTAGACTGAACAATAGGGTGCAATAATGAATGATTCTCGTAGGCTATAGAGAGGTACAGTGCAAGAAGGGTTGTAAATTATGAAAATTTGGAAAAGGGACAAAATTTTTGAGTGAACTTCTAGGTCCAGAGAGTCTATAAGGGTCTCCTATAGACTCAGACACTGGTTGGCAATGAAAAATGTAGTACAAGAGAAAATGGCCAACAAAAGACAACAAAAATGAGTTGTATCCCAAGTGGAGACGCCAATTTTGTTATAGGATAAATTGGTATATGTGGACACTAACAGATCTCCCTAGATCCACCTGGATCTAGAACAAAACAGGACAGGACATGACTCTTTCCTTAAGTTGTAATCATCAAATCTACTACCAATAAGGAATGAGTGGCATACCTTTATATCGCTTCCTTAGGTCTTTATTGTTCCTACTTCACTCTGGTGCTCTTGCGAGATCAGGTCCAAGACAACACAAACCAACCAAAGTGAATATAGAAAAGTATATTCAATGACAACCTATGCATATGATCAAGGCGTTATGTGATAAAATAAGAGTGATTTTATGGGAAAGGGACATGCCACTATATTATATTAAATGAAAGTAGAAGATACACCCTGATCTCCTTGATGTCGCAAGCTTCCTTTTAGTGGTCCTTGGTTCCAACACACACACTTGCTCTACACTTGCATGAATAATATATAGTATGTCTTGATGGACAAATGGAGGCCTCAAGATTCAATTCAAACAGGGTTCCTCACACAATTATTTCATCAATTCGTCATTCAATCTTGCTTAACCTCTTCCTTGAGAAACCTTTAAATATATAGGATAAGGAGAGATGGTTAAAGGGATGAGGATGATCCCACTAAATCTGAGAAGTCAGTAGGATGCCAACCATGTGAATGCCAACTCATTTTCTAGAATATCCTCTTCTATAACCTTCGTAACTTCCTCTTCCTTTCAAGCTTTGAAGCAGGTTCACACTCTACCTATAGAGCATACTGCGAACATCTCGCACTCCAAGTATAGGGTTGCCTGCGAGAATCAGGGTTTCTTGCACCCTACAAAACATGTGGCCTTCGAACTCATCTTAAAAATGTGTTTTATGGAAGAAGACAATAGTCACTTTTCTCAGGCAAAAGTTCCCTATGACAACCTGAACACATAACTGTAGAGACATCACCAGAGTGACCAAAATAATCTGTAACAGACATTTTGGAGAGAGTTGTTTCGATTTGTGGGGACAAAGTTGAAACCTAGCATGAGCTATCACCCTTAGAAAGATGGGCAGACCAAGATTGTCAACAAGTGGGTTGAAGGGTATTTGAGGAACTATGCAGGAGGACAATAGAGAACATGGGTAAAGTGGTTACATTTAGGAGAACATTGCTACACCACCACCTTCCACATGTCCATTGGTATGACACCCTTCCGAGAATTGTATAGATATGATGCTCCCACTTTGGTCGAACTAGTATTCGGGGAGAGAAGAACTCCCAAGGCCAAGGATTGGATCATAGAGAGTTAGGATATTCTCAAGTTATTGAAAGAGAACCTGCAGACGACGCAAAACCGACATAAGATAAGTGCGTACAGGCACAAGATAGAGCACATATTTGAGGTTGGATATTTGGTTTTCTTGAGACTCCAACCCTACAAACAATCATCTCTACAGAAGAGTGGGGCCGAGAAGCTCAAGCCCATATTTTATGGTCCTTACAAGATCATGTGCTGAGTAGGCGAGGTTGCTTACGAGCTAGAGCTTCCATATGGGAGCAAGATTCATAATGTGTTCCACGTGTCTTGCTTCAAAAAGGAAGTGGGAAAATTCATTAGCACATCAGAGGAGCTTCCCCCTTTGGATAAGGAGGGGCAGTTGGAGTTAGTTTTGGAGGAGGTTTTGGAGTTCTGGGAGAGAAAACTGAGGATCGGGGTCATCAAAGAGTGTTTGATCAGATGGAGAGGGCTTCCAGTAGAGGACACTACTTGGGAGAGTGAGCAGGTGTTGCAGCACCCTGGACTGGTATTGCTTGAGGACAAGAAATTTTGGGAAGGGAGGACTGTAATGTCCCTTTCCAAATAGGAGCTCTAGAGAGGAGGCTTAATGGTCTAAACTGCCCCGTTAGACTATATCCAGGGCCAAAGAGGGGTAAACAAGGTTACTAGAGGTCACTCTAGTCACAGGTGTTATATTCAGAAAGTGGCATTGAGATAAAAAGGGTTAAAAGTGATTTTAAGTCATTATGAGCTAAAAATAGAAGTCAACAGTGAATTAGGGTTTCAGCAGTGATTTAGGGTTTTGGAAGTCAATAGTGAATTAGGGTTTCAACATGATTTAGGGTTTTGGAAAGCTATAAAGGAAGGGTCAGTGACCTAATTCATCATTATGCAGATTATGACTTGTCATTGAAAAGAAGAGGCGCGTCTCAGGAGAGATAGTTCAGTGTATTCCAGGAGTAAGACACCAATTGATTGATTTCAATGTTGAAAGACACACCCTAGTCACCAAGAAGATCATCCAAGTCTTCCATCATTCTTCATTGATTTTGTAGTGATCCCATATTCCGGGTATTATATTTTAGTTTCTTATTTGTATTCCATCTAAGATCCTTTTTTCTTTTGATCTAGTCGAGTGTTGTTATTTTATTCATCCGCAGTTGCTTATTTGTATTTTGGCTAAGATCCTTTGTCTGTTGATCTAGTCGAGTATTGTCAGTTTATTCAGTTGCATTCGGCCATTTTGTAATCCACAGAGATATCATAATACAATATTTGCAGTCCTTTGTCACGTTTATTATTTGTATGATCAATTATATGTTGTAAACCTTTGATCCTACACTCACATTAGCAACATTTCCTAGACTAGCCAAGTCAAGAACATTATAGGGTTATATATTGCCTAGGATCCATACCATTATTATGAGTCATTTAATCCTCCAATTGGTTACTCTTCCAATCTATATGAGATTATTTCAATGCCTCATGCATTGTTTAACTATATCCTTGGTCCTCTTAAGTCATTTCTACCAAGTCATTAGCATGTCATGCTATATGTTCAAGGGAAGTGAAGCCTGAGTTGGCCATTTTCTAGTCTTGTTGACCTTTCATGTCGTCCATCCCCATGTTAGTTGTACTTGGTGATTTATCTCTTCACATACTCTCTTAGTTATAGTTTCATTCCAATTAATGGGGGATACATAAACACCCTCATTTGAAGGATCTATTCCTATTGACATTAGAACATTATCTAGGAAGTATATCTAGAAACCAAATAATACCTTGGAACTTGTAGAGATCATTGGAGGGCTTCCTCACGATCGACAATGGGTCTACCTCATTGAACCTTGGTTGACCAATTCAATGAGTGTTCAACATCAGATTCTCTATTCACACTCACTAGATTGTACTATGTACCTTGGGGTCAATTTTCATTATTGGTGGGTTCCCTCATGTCTATTAATGGTAATCAGACAATTTCTACCATTCTTGACATCAGCTCATCCTTTCTCATGATGTAGAACCATATTATCGACGGGGTTGGATTGAAAACCTTTGGATTGGGGGAATAAACCATATATGCTACCATTCCCATGCTATGATGGATTATATCACTATTCTATGAGTACTTTGGAGAACATACTAGTACTTTCATTTTTTCTATATGTCTCCTTGATGTATACTGTGGCATAGATCCACATTGTATTTTCTTGTGGTTGTGATGTTTTTTATGACATGGATCCACCATGTACTTTTTCATACCCATGGTATTGCATATAATTTCAAGGATCCATGGTGTATTTTGTTGGTGTCCATTATCTTTCATACATATGAGCATGGGTATGCCTACATGATCTATATATATGATTGGTTGATATATGTTTTCATGTACTACCTAGTTCCTTGATCTACGAGCTCCTTCCTTAAGCCACTTGTTGCCACGTTCTTTCATAATGTATTTTGGCCATCTTTCTCTTCTTACCTAATATGTTAGGGGTCATTTTTTGTACTTGTAATTTACACCATAAGCCTTGCAAAGATGTTATTATATGTTATTAGTATGAAATTACATAATTGAGAAAAAAGTCTCATAATTATTTCATAAGGAATGATTATTTTGTCACAATTTCTTAATTATGAACTAAGAATTATTTCATAATTAAGAAGAAAGTTCATAATGATTTGGAAAAATCTCATAATAGAGAAAAAATCCCCATAATAGGTTGGCAAAAGCTCATAACTAAGTATGGAACTTGTGCATGACTTGTAATTGATTAGTTCACATGCCATGAAGCCTATCTATGACTCACAATCACCTAATTCACATTCCATGAATCCTGTATCCAAGCTCTTCTAAATTACTATAAGAAGAGGCCACATCAAGAGGACAAGAGGTAAATCTATAGTTTCAACATCCTCACACTGGTGAAATCTAGTAAGTATATTATAGAGAGGATAAGGAGGAAACTCAAGGAGATCAAAGTTGGGGAGTGCAACAACGACATCTCAAGGTATTTCTTGGTGTACTATTTCATTATATAATATAGATATATGGTTTATTTCCCCCTCCAATTCTTGTTCTCTTCATGTTTTCCTAAATTTGTGTTCAAGTATTGGTAGATCTAGTTTCCATTGAGCAATTATATTAGATATGGTTTCACACAAGTTTCCTCTTTACACCCATGGACTTGAGAACGTTATGTTTGTTGTCTTCTATGCATATGAAAAAATTGAAGAAGTTGCTAAGGGATGTATCTTGGGAGATTCATCATTAAGGATCATGATAGGACAATCATCGTGAAAAGGTATGACATTCTCTCCTCTTTTCTTAGCATAATTTGATTGTGTTTGTTTCAGATCTAGGGTAAATACATAGAGTTCTATCTCATTGTTTGTCATTGACTGTAATCAAGTGTCAGAGAGTTGGCTTAGGTTGATGGATAGTTGGTATGGATTGTTGGTTGTCATTGATGTCAACCATTGGAGAGTGATATTGTAGATTGATGTCAACCCTTAGTGATTGATGTCAACCCTTGGAGAAAGTCCGGTAGCGAATTCTAGTAGCACAAAGGTTTGGGTAATGGACCCAAGGTTTTTATAACCTTGTACAATATCTACTGCAAACAGATATTCAGTAAAGGAATAGAAAAGATACAATGGAAAATACAAACATCACATAGAGATTTTTCACCTGCAAACCCAAACCGGAAAAACCAACATATTCTATATTATTCATCATTGTACAATGTTTACAATAAAAAATACATATAGGATCCAACAACATCCAAAACCCTAACCCAGTGACATGGATTAGTCCATTTAACCACCTAAATATAATGCGGTCCCGAAAAATGCAATCCCATCGCAGAAAAAAAAAATTGGGGGGCACTGCCCCCAAACCCCTACACCCCCTTGCGCGCTCGACGCATACACTCAAACATTGTTACTCTTGCAAAGAATATAACACATACCCAACATTCTCCCACTTGTTGTTTTCTTTGCATATAGGGGGTTACAGGGTTACATAGTCAACAATGCCCATGGATCCTCTACACCAAGAGAACTTCTTAGTGCTCACAGATTTTGTTAATGAGTCTGCAAAATTCTTCAAAGTGTCCACCTTCATCAGTGATACTTTATTTTCTTCAATCATGTCTCTCACAAAGTGATATTGAACATCAATGTTCTTTGTCTTTGAATGATAAGCAGGGTTCTTTGCCAGAAAAATTGCACTCTGACTGTCACACTCTATCCTTACAACTTGTTGTACCAACCCAATACCTCAACACAATCTTTGTAACCATACTGCTTCCTTACTTTCATGAGTGGTTGCCATGTATTAAGATTCTGTAGTTGAAAGTTCCACTACAACCTGTCTTTTTCTCATCCAACTTATTGCTCCTCCAAACATGTTAAACACATACCCTCTTGTAGATATCCTACGATCCAAATATCCAGCCCAATCTGCATCCAAAAAGCCATGTATATCCACCACTCTGTGCAATCCCGGTCTTCTTTCATAGCACAATCCATAGCTGGAAATTCCATGCAAATACCTGAAAACCCTTTTTACTATTGTCCAATGCTCCTTCACTAGTTTTGATATATACCTTCTCAAAACTCCCACTACATGTGCAATGTCCTATCTAGTATATAGACCATTTCATACATCAAACTGCCAACTGCACTCACATATGGAACATGAGACATGTCCTCCTCTTCTTCATGTGTCTTGGGACACTGATCTGCAGATAACTTTACACCAACAGGAATAGGAACCTTGACCGGTTTATATTCCTGCATATTAAACCTCTGCAATATTGTCTCAACATATTTTCTATGATTTAACCAGAGTTTCCTCCTTTTCCAATCTCTTTTAATTTCCATGCCCAAAATGAAATTTGAAGCACCGAGATCCTTCATGTCAAATTTAGAGGACAACTGAGTTTTCACATCCTGAATAATCTCCTTGTTGTTTCCTATAAGAAACATGTCATCCACACATAAGACCAAATAAATCAAATGATCACCAATTAATTTAAAATATACACAATGATATTCTTTGCTTCTTGTGAAGCCAAGTTTCGGCATATAAGTATCAAAATTTTCATACCACATTCTTGGTGATTGTTTTAAACCATACAGGGACTTTTTCAGCTTGCATACCGGCTCCTTGTTTCCCTTCACAACATAACCTTTTGGTTGCTTCATATAGATTTCTTCTTCCAGATCCCCATGTAGGAATGTTGTCTTCACATCCATTTTTTCTATTTCAAAATAAAATGCAACAACAAAAGATAAAAGAAATATTATGGAGGTTAACTTGGCAACAAAAGATAAAATCTCACCAAAATCAATTCCCTCAACCTGGGAATAACCCTTTGCTACTAACCGAGCTTTGCATTTCTCCACTTTTCCTTCTACATTCAACTTCTTTTTAAATACCCATTTGTTGCCAATGGGATTTCTTCCAGTTGGAAAATCCACTAGATCCCAAGCCTCATTATTATACAAAGATGCCATTTCTTCGTCCATGGCCCTTTTATAGAGATTTCCATCCTCTGAATCCGTTACTTCCCTGACAGTTCTAGGATCATCATCAGTAATTGTTAACGATAAATCTTGTCCCTGGTTCGAGAAGCACACGGGTCTACAAGTTGCACGCAGTGCTCAAGCGCAGCTCGGGAGAATTCTTGTTTTCCTCCAAGTATCAAATCAAGCGAGCATGCTAAGTCTTGCTATTGACGGACGAGATCCGTCCGCAAAGAAAATCAATGGTCATCGGGGTGTCGGAGTTGCCCATCTACTCGAAATTTAGCAGCAGAAAAGTCTCTTTTCTTTAAAGGCTGAATACAGGTCGTCCGATCCAGAGGCACGTGGCGAGAGATCCCACAGAGTCGGGGGTCGCGGAACTAAAAGTCCCGAGCACATGGCAACAGAAATCCCGATATCCCGATGCCCGATTTCCCGATATCGGGGGCAGTTTTTGATAGTGGAAGACAGGTGGCAGACTATGCACCAAGGAGATGACCGTCAACAAGTCAACGGCCATAAGCCATCGGGTTTCGGGAAATCACAAGTCTAGTGGAAACAAACATCGTGTCGTCAAAAACGTCGAAATCCCGATGGAAAGTTGGACCACGGTCGCGCAGGGACAGGTCCTATGGGTTATGATCTAGCCGATAGGGGCTATTCCCCGGGAGAAGGAGCTCGTCGCATATCGAGATATCGGGGATCCCGGAGGCAAGGAACTCACGCTCTTCAAACTCGCGAACCCTGATCCCCAAAATCCTGAAGCCTCGTCACATACATATGTCGTCTGTCCTTTTCCGCCATGTCTTCTTTCCATATCATGCTAACCACAGTTTTTCAGCCATTGTGTTCCTCCACCTGGATCGTACACTTCAACACCCATGGATCCTGTCGCTTGTATCTGCCCTATCGTTTTCTTGCCCGATCAGCGTTCACTCACCACTCCACGTCACTCATCAGTCCTACCATGATTTCTCCAAGAGAGATTCAAATGGCAGAGTATGAAGATTTCCATGTCCTGTAGGCACAAGATTGGCCAGGGCCTTCCCCGATTCCAATGAAACAGTTATTACAACAGCTGAGGGTAGTTGGACATCGTTTCCTCCATAAATGGAAAGCCAAGGA
>ML782085.1:0-73378 GCA_009831015.1 Picea engelmannii | reverse complement strand
CAAATCGTGACATAAAACTGATGGGCGTTAGGCTCTGCTCCTGCAAGCAATCCAGGAGTGACTTCTAACGCTAACATTTCTGGCGCCGTTGCCGGGGACGAAGTTGAAGATTTTCCCTGGGTAGAACGACATTGAGCCTCTGATTCTGAAGGTGCATCAGACATCAGAGCCCTTAAAGATTGTTGTTGTGCACCTGGCGACTCCACTGTGGCGACTCCATTGTTTCCACATCACTGTTTCAGCTGTGACTACTGTTAGCATGCCTGGAAGCCGACCCTAAGGAGCTTTCTCGAGAAGGTTTCAGCAGCTACTTTCTCAGTCTGAGAAGCTTCCTGGGGTAACGACAACGTTAAGATCTAGCCTTTGATGGTGAACAAGGACCAGACATATTTGAAGCTGCGCATATTTCACCTGGCAACTTCATGATTCAAGGATCGATTGGCGACTCCACTAGTTCGATATGGAGAAAATCCTTGCTCGCAGGTTTGCTCTTTTTAATTTCTCTGTTATTCCTGGTTTTCCTAATGTTGTCCGCTCTCTGGATGAATGGGGCGATTATTTTCCCATATTTGGAAAAGGTGAAGAGGACAACCCGGCTCAGCACCTCATTGAGTTTCATGAACTCATGCATCAGTGGGAGATACATCATGAGGATGTATTACTGAAAATGTTCATGTTCTCGTTAGTGGGGGATGCACGTAAATGGTATCGTTCTTTACCCCCAGCTACCATTTATTCGCTCAGTGATTTTCATGCAGCTTTCACCACCTATTGTTAGAGGTTGTATCCCCCTAAGTTAATTTTTCATAATTGTTGTGAGGGATACCACAACTCTATACAAGAGAAAGTTGTTTCTAACGAAAGCTGCGGGGAGGATCTTGATGACCTGGATCAGAACTCAGTCCCTTCTCCTCCCCATCCATCTACATCCGAGGCAGGTTATGAAAGTGATAAAGTTCCCAGGGAGGAGGATGGCGCCCTGAGTAAGCTGATAGAGCAAGTGAAATATCTCTCTGCCCAATTAGAAGGGTTGAAACATGAAGAATGTGCAGAGGATTTTCCAGTCCTTGAGGTAGACACTCTGAGAAACTCTTTCGAAGAGATTGTTGAAGATTTATTAGATGAGTTGGCATCTACCCCCGATGAGCTTGCTGTCTCAGATCAAAGCAACAAAGAGGTAGTTGTGGAAGAGGATTGATCTCTTTTCCTTCACGAGATTTCCCACGATGTGTTTAAATTCGGGGTTGAAACGGAGGAGCAGGGGATAGTTCCATTTCTGCAAGTTGAAGAAGCTTTGTCTCCCCCCGACTTCAATGATTATCTGGAAGAGGAGAAAAAGAGCCTGACATCACCTTTTTCTTATCAGAGCAGCCAGACCACTTATGACAGTTACGAATCAGAGTCTGAGCTCGATATGTTGGGTTTCCAAGAGCAGGTCGCAGAACCTTATCCTCTGCTCGCTAAAGAAAATTATCACAAGGAAATCATCCACCTCGGTCTTTCAGGAGACGCCGAGAAGTATGAGGAAGGGAAGAATTTACCCGGGGGACCTATTTACGATGGATACGGATCCGACCTTGGGGAGAGCCAAGAAGAGGAAAGAGAACTAGAGGAGCAGTCTGCCCTTTGTTCAGAGCTAGTCAGCAAACAGATCCACCCCATGGTCCCTATTTATGATGAATACGAATCAGACCCAGGGGAGACCGAACCAGAGGAGAAGAATATTTCCTGTCCAGAGCCGGTCAGCGAGCAGCCACCGCCCGAGAAGAACGAGCCTACATCAGCTGTCCACCACCAACCTGTGCTTATCATAGTTATTCAGCCACAGGTGAACAACTGTGTAGCAGAGAACGCTGCCTGTCGCCAATTTTCTAGAATTGGCCACTCATTCTATGACCCTGTTAGCAAATACATGGAGTGGCATTTCCTTCATGCCTTGGAGCTGCCCACCTTCATCTTCATGGCAGCCCTCAAACATGAATCAAAGGATGTAGCCATTCTGAGCTCCTGGTTACATCGAATGTTATCCATCATTAACATAAGGAAGGAGCTTCTATTCAAGAAGCTGCTTGGATGGCTATGGCGGAAGTTTGCTTTCACCTAGCCCCATGTAAAATATTTTATTAGAATTGGGAGTGTATATAAATAAGCTCTTTCGAGCATGTATTTTCTCTTGTTTGCATTTTTATTTTTGCGGCCTAATAAAGACTCCATAGCCCAACGAAAAGGCGACTGGAACTGTAGGAAGAGTTCTTAGAGCATCGCAGGGACGACTCTATCCCCCATGGAGCCTGATGTTAACGATAAATCTTGTCCCTGGTTCGAGAAGCACGTGGGTCTGCAAGTTGCACGCAGTGCTCAAGCGCAGCTCGGGAGAATTCTTGTTTTCCTCCAAGTATCAAATCAAGCGAGAGTGCTAAGTCTTTCTATTGACGGACAAGATCCGTCCGCAAAGAAAATCAACGGTCATCGGGGTGTCGGAGTTTCCCATCTACTCGACATTTAGCAGCAGAGAAGTCTCTTTTCTTTAAAGGATGAATACAGGTCATCCGATCCAGAGGCACGTGGCGAGAGATCCCACAGAGTCGGGGGTCACGGAACTAAAAGTCCCGAGCACATGGCAACAGAAATCCCGATATCCTGATGCCCGATTTCCCGATATCGGGGGCAGTTTTTGGTAGTGGAAGACAGGTGGCAGACTATGCACCAAGGAGCTGACCGTCAACAAGTCAACGGACATAAGCCATCGGGTTTTGGGAAATCACAAGTCTAGTGGACACAAACATCGTGTCGTCAAAAACGTCGAAATCCCGATGGAAAGTTGGACCATGGTCGCACAGGGACAGGTTTTATGGGTTATGATCTAGCCGGTAGGGGCTATTCCCCGGGAGAAGGAGATCATCGCATATCAAGATATCGGGGATCCCGGAGGCAAGGAACTCATGCTCTTCAAACTCGCGAACCCCGATCCCCAAAATCCCGAAGCCTCATCACATTCATCCGTCGTCTGTCCTTTGCCGCCACGTCTTCTTTCCATATCATGCTAACCACAGTTTTTCGGCCATTGTGTTCCTCCACCTGGCTCGTACACTTCAACACCCATGGATCCTGCCGCTTGTATCTGCCCTATCGTTTTCTTGCCCGATCACCGTTCACTCACCACTCCACGTCACTCATCAGTCCTACCATGATTTCTCCAAGCGAGATTCAAATGGCAGAGTATGAATATTTCCATGTCCTGTAGGCACAAGATCGGCCAGGGCCTTCCCCGATTCCAATGAAATAGTTATTACAACAACTGAGGGTAGTTGGACATCGTTTCCTCCATAAATGGAAAGCCAAGGAATGAATGCAGGTTGGTCAATTCAGTCAGAGGACCTCTGGAACATGATTGCGTCTGAATGAAGCTCACGAACATCCAGAGATTGCAGACGCAGTAAATGTGAAGCCGTAATGTCTTCAATACAATGCCTCGATTTAGCTTCCAGTGTTTTGTTCCAAGTATATATGGGCATTTTGGCCACTTTTGTAAGCATCGATGGTTGAGCAGAGCTCCCTAGTTGTAAAATTTTAATGAAGCATTGTTGTTCTGGTTATGTACGAGCTTTGGAGACTTCTTGCCTTATGAATGCCAGTTTCTATCATATCTTTGTTTACACTGTATTAGAGTAGCTCGGAATTGGAGGATCCAGTCGAGCTGTAACTATTATAGGATGATGTTGTAATGGATCACTGTAATAGTTACGGATCCTCTAATCAGTCCCTGTAATTCTCTTAGCGCTGAATGACTTGGAATTGGAGGATCCAGTGAAGTCCTCTTTCAACTTCTTGAAGCCCTGAACCAGGGGGATCCTGTTTTCGAAGTTTTTCCTCTGCAAACTGCTGCAAGCCTGATGCCCAGAGTTGTTTGTCCACTTTCTCCTAAGTCTTCCACCTGTTCATGTTTAAATCAACCCACTGGCTGAAGTTAGGATTCCAGACCTCCTCTGTCCTTATGAACCAAACTCAGTCCCTAAGTTAGAGTGATACCTCCTAGAGCCGTTATCTCCATTTGATCACCCTTCGTAAACAAATCGTGACATAAAACTGATGGGCGTTGGGCTCTGCTCCTGCAAGCAATCCAGGAGTGACTTATAATGCTAACAGTAATAGACAAAGAAAAATTTAAATGGAAATCAGATGGACTATACCTTTCTGGTAGTTTTCTTTCTCGATTTGATCTCCTCAATACTGGAGTATGAGGATCTTCTTCTTATGATTCATGTTCTTTTGTAGATTCTGATTCATCATCCTTTAAATCAAACTCTATCTTCTCTAGTTCTTCCTTACTTGGTAGGACTTCCTGTATAACATCCTTCATTTCTCTAAATACCACATCTCGTCTCTACACTACCTTCTCAGTTTCTAGGTTCCAAATCTTATAACCTTTGAGACCATATTTATACCCAATAAATATACACTTTTCGTCTTTCTTATCCAACTTACTCATGTTTTCCTTTGGAAGGTGAACATATACATCGTAGCCAAAAACCTTGAGATGTGTGAGAGAAGGTTCCTTACCAGTCCATGCCTCTTGTCAAGTCTTGTCATCCAACGCTGATGAGGGTGATCTGTTGACTAGGTAACATGCATTACCCACTGCCTTTGCCTAGAATTCTTTCCCTAACCCGTAACCACTGAGAATGCACCTTGCTTTTTCCATCAGCATCATGTTCATCCTTTCCGCAACTCCATTCTGCTGAGGTGTATATGGAGTAGTCTTCTACCTTGTTATAACACACTTCTTACAGAATTCTTCAAATTCATTCTCGCAGAACTCTCCGCCATTATCTGTCCTCAACACTTTAATTCTTTTCTCTGTTTGATTCTCAACAAGAGCCTTAAACTATTTAAACCCGTCAAAGACTTCTGATTTCTTCCTGAGAAAATATATCCAAGTATTCCTCGAGAAGTCATCTATAAATGAGACATAGTACACAAATTTTCCCAATGATGGGACCGACACAATTCCAAAAACATCACTGTGAACTAGCTGTAAAATTCCTTCTACCCTCTTTGCACCAGAGGGGAATCTTACCCAATTTTTCTTCGCATATAGAAAATTTTCACAGAAATCAAAATCCAGAGAGAAGTTATACATACCTTCAACCATACCTTTACCCTATATTTTTCAAATACCCTTCTCTCCGATATTCCCCAGTTTTTGATGCCACAACATAACCTTTTCTCCAGAGATTGTAGGAGATTTTTCTTCTTCAAATCCAATATCAGGAAAAATGGAACTATTACACCCATCACTAATAGTGCTTCCTTGAAGCTTATATAGAGTTACAAATTGAACTCCCCTCAGCAACACCATTTCTCCTCGAAAAATCTTGCAGGTTTTGTTGGCACAAGGGCAGATCCAGGGTTCAATGCTCAAGAGAACACCAACAAAGCCCTAACTATCAAACCTTTTGGAAACACCTGCGAAGCATATGAAGTCTCACCCGAGGTAGAGGCAGGGGTGGTTACAAGACTCAGGTGTCTGCAACCTTAGTTGGGACACATATCTATGATTATATCACTTACAGAGAACTTATCATCGATCATTCATTACTATTCAATCACTATTCTACTTCGTAGATAGCATAGAGCATCATAGCATTCACGTAGATCTAATATATATTTAAGCACTTAGAAACAGTGAAATAGATTGGATCTGGTAGATCAAGCACAAAGCATATTCCTACATATCAGATCTGACATTCATACATATTATTAGCACTAAGCATAAGAAGATCCATCTAATCATCTCAAAGCACTTAGCAAAAGAAGATATAAACACATCAAAACAAAACACAAAGAATAACACATAGTATTTACATGGTTCACCCCCACCCTAAGGCTACGTCCACCAAATCTTCTTATTTATTAGCTTCTTCAACTGGTTATAGCACAGAGCCACCAAAACCTTACTCCGCGTAGGACAGGAGATCTGCCCAGCTTGCCAGATCCTCTTTCCCCGAGTAGATCTTGCACATAGCCTTTCACAATCTCTTACAATGACTTTCACTTAGCTCTGTAAGTCTCACACAGTATGTACAGAACCAAATCACACAGATCTACTTTTGCACATAGAAATTACTACCCTTTATCACATAGATGCACTACTACTTCTATCTAGCCTAGGAATCTATTTATATATTACAAAATATGCCTAAACATGGGTAAACGCATGGGCCGACATCCCATTCCCATTACATTATCCCATAAACCGAAAAAGGACCCAAAAAGGGGCTGAGATTCCACAATCTTCACTTCACTTTACGCTCCTCCTTCGACAGGCTGTCGAAGTCCCCAAAACAGTCAAACATTACCACGTAACTCTCAAAACTTGGTCGAAGGCCAACAGGCCCCCAACACTCACATGTGACTCCTCCCGAGTCACTCTTGTCTGATCAATTCTACTTCAACCTACTGCTATGCTACAACCTCTTTCTTGACAAACTCCTGGATCACCGCATAGTTCACTGGACTTTCTAGGCATTGTTTTGTTGCACTCACAACCTATTCTAACTTTGCTCCTTGGATTTAAACCTCTGTAAATAACTGACATGCCTTATCTTGTACCGGTTGAAGTCATTGAGTTACTTCCATTACCTTGCTCTGGATCATATGGATCTATTGTTGGGCAGTGCGTTGCTCATGAGACTACTTTATTCTTTCCACTGGCGACAGGGCCTTCAGTTGTTCTTGTATATTTTCGACTTGATACTTCACCTCCTGGAGCTGGGACTTCAATTTATGTAACTTTGGGTTCTCGGTCAAGTTCTCATATGTCTGGGTGTTGCAGTTACTTAGCTGCTTGCATTCCAGGGCAAGAGATTTTGGTCTGTCAACTACACTGCGGGCAGTTGCTTCTTGTTGGTCCCTTATCTCCTGTGGGGTTTCTGGTACTGTGCGGAGCTCAAAATATGCTATGCATTGTTGTAGTTTTTGGATTACTTCTTCTAGTTGTCCCACCTATTGTGGAACTTGCTCTTCATTATTTACCTCGATGACTGTCATAGAGAGAAGTTCTCTGCTGACCATTGCTTTTATTTCTAGTTTCTTTGCAAGCAATTGTTCCTTTCCTTGATGTAGTTGTGCTTTCTCTTCATTCCACTTTGCTTGGAGAGTACTTTTTTCTTGTTCTACAACACTGCATTGTTCGAAAAGTACTCCCTATATGTGTGTCAAAGCTTGAGTGTCTTGTTGTGCTTCCTCTTATGCTCTTCGAATTCGAGCTTCGACTATGTTAGAAATTCTGTGGAGTTGAGCTAACTCATCTCCCAGTTCTGGTGTTCCTGTTGATAGAGGCACAATGGAGGTTGCGCAGCTAGATTGTAGTGCCTGCTGCACTCCTTAGAGTTCGATCTCAATTCTATTGTACATCATCTCCTGCTTGGCTTCCTGTTTCTCTATTATCTCCAGTGAAGCGTCATTCAATGTTGTTATGATGAATTTGAAGTCATTTAGGGTCAGCGTAGTCTGTAGCTTGGTTACGGGAGATTTCAACTTCTTTTGGGAAGAAGGTTTCATAGGTGAACCCTTCCTTTTCTTCAGGGGATCCACTTCATCTCTTCGTTGTTTGAATTATTATAACTCTTCGCCATCACCCTCTTGCTCTGGTGTGATGGAATAATTCCTCATAGATGTGTTTTATACATCGTGAACCTCTTCAGTTTTATTTTTCTTACTCAATCCTGGTGCATCCGGCACAATTTATGGGCTTTCTATGTTAGATATTTCTGCAGGGTTTGTTGGAATCAGGAGGTCTTCCAACCATTCCTTGGTGATCTCTTCGATGTCTTATTCTTTCAACTTGTAGTATGACTATAGTTGTTTCTTATGAGCATCGACACACACTGTGATATAAATAAAATGGTGGTCTGCGCTGAATTTCATCAAAGGACGATACCTATGGAGAGAATTCGGGGTCATACGTGGCTCAGATTGGATGGCTAGCTTCAATTGGTTGTAATAAGTGTGAAATATGACATTCAACTACCATTTCTTATTTATGTCATTCGAGTACCACAACATATTGAAATTCGCGGCCAGTGGTTCAAATGGATCTATGTCTAGGAAGGTCGCACCTTTCGGCATCTCCCATGCAACAAAAGTGATCAGGATGAGTAGCCAACTGAAGTGGAACTCATATCCTTAGTCCTGCGCTTTCCTGTAGTCCAGTTCCAACTGGTTCACCAAGTACTTCACCCAATTCATTTGAAGTCCTTTTGTGCACTTCCTTGTGAGGTCTACTATGAAACTGGTGACTTGGGTTGGTTTTTTCTTCCATACTAGCTTCCCTGTGATGAGTTGACAAGCGAGGCGCACTGTGTCATTCTGAATAGAAGCTACTATGTAGCCTCGCATTCCCTTCTCTAGATCGCCATAAGTCTCTTTGATCTTCTGTGTTAAGGCTCAGTATGTGGTCTTTCCAAGGTAAAAATCCTATGGGTCAAGGCCCTGCATGCTCAACCTTGTGATCTTGTGGATTAGTGTTGGATCGACCATGATGTGGTGGTTTAACCATAAGTAGCCGCCATGATAGCTTGACAGCAATAGCTTGACACAAAAATTTAATTCTTGGTGTCTTCCGAAATGCAGGATCTTCATGACATTCAACAAAGTGGACTACGCAAGGTCCATAGTCCATTGTTGAGGGATGATATTCGAGTTCTTTCCCTTCATCTTCATCAGGTATTTATATGGAGAAATCATGTTGTACACCTTCCTGTCTCCAAGGTTAAAGTCACTAAAATTCAAAGCTGCAATCTTATCCTGGTCTTCACAAACTACACGTATCCCTTTCAGGAGGTACGCAATGACCAAAGTGTAGTATAACTCTCGAGGTACACTATCTCTATTTATTGTGCCGCTTAGAGGTGGTAGGTAGGTAATATGCTCGGGATCAACTTAGAATTCACAAGATCGTCTCTATGCTTAGTTCTCTTTTCGTCAGTTGGTTGAGATGGTCTAGCTCAAGCAGTTGACGGGGAGGCTTGCACTCCTCTTGTCGATGATGCCTGTAGACAATCCTCTCCCCAACATGGTTCTTTCAGTCATTAAGTCGATAAGAACTTATGTCATAGTTTCTTCTTCGGCGATGATCTCTTCGAACATACGTGCTCGGTATGGATATCTTGGGTTCTCAAAGTAACGTAGTCACTACAATAGGGTAGAAGGAAAATATGTAGTGATCACTAGGAAATCTTAATCAAGGCTGCGAGCTCAAATTCTCAATTATCAAAAGAGTTCTCGTTGCATGGTGCAGTGGGATAAATAGACAACTATGTAAGAGATCCCTTGCAATGGATATGAAGGCTTCATTAACTCCGTTCTTTCCATTATAGCACGGTCCAATGGGTTGATGTTGAACCTTTACTTCCTTTCTATCCATTCGGAGAGGAAGTCGAGCGGATATATCGATCCCGACGACTATATTTCTTCGCCATGGCGAAGTGTCATATGTCGTTGTTCTGATATCCCGGTGAAGCTCAAATTCTGGAAATTTTTCTTCTGCGAGACTCCCTCTGGAACCTTCTATAATTTTTCGATCTTAGCCCTCTTCTTACTTAGATTTCTAGCCTTCTTTCTAGTGAGCTTCAACTCGGTATTCCTCTTTCCATTCCAATTCTTATCTTCTTTGGGCATAATCACTTCGCACTGGTGAGATTCTTTTCTAGGGATCAAGAGTAACCCTTCTTCTTCATCGGGGCTAGGTACTTCAATCTTTAGTGGTTCTTCTAGTGTTCTTACAACTTTGACATCCAAGTCCCTGGTGTCAAATAGCTTCGATCTTTTCTCCTATTCTTCAATCAAGTGTGCGATCCTTCTATTCATAAAATCCATTAGCTATCACTTTTTCTATTCTATAACTTCTTCCTTTCGGATTTGGTCTTTCTCAATCGAGGGCTTTCCTAAAAAATCTAGAAACGGGGCGGTGTTCTCAATAAAATTAATAATTTCAAAATATTTATGTGTCAAAGTTCCATTGATACTCATAGGTAACCGAGCAATCCCTCCACATAAGGTTATCAGTTTCCCTCTGAATAATCCTATTCCTCCTAGTGAAGGAATCATAGCAGGCCTTCCTAGGGTTTCCCAAGTGCTTTCTATCATGATATTCAACTATTTTTCCTCATCCAGAACATAGTCAATGTCGAAGTCTCCTATTCTTACTTCGATTTGTTCCTTCTCTTTTAAGATCTCTGATAAGCTGGCATCTTTATGTTCATTCAAATTCTCTTTCATCTGTATTAATACTTTCTCTGATTCTTTCTGGGGTTTTGTCATGATCTCAGTTTCTTGACCTTTCTTGTAATCTTCTTGTCCCATATTCAATTTTTCAAGCTTAGAAATCATTCTAGAGCAATCCAATACTTCATGGTCCATAGATTTGCAGAAAAGACAACTAGGTTTCTTACTAGGGCAATCCTTAGCAAGATGTCTCAATCTTCTGCAACTGTAACAGAGGGTTAATCCTCTCTTTCTTTTAAATGATCCTAAACTTCTCCTGTATTGTGTGCTAGGATTGTAAGAGATAACCTACAACAAATTCTTTCTAGGATCTTGCATCCATTTGTTAGTCCAAACATCTTTTCTATGAATAGGTATAATATATCTTTCACTATTCTTATCGAATCTACTCATATCAAACCTTCTTTCATCTATCAGTGCCCTAGTTTTCAATCTAGGACAAAATCTATCAATCATACCTAGATCCATAGTTTTGAAACAAAAATTTCCACTTATCTTACTTCTACAGAACACCAAGCTTTCAGATCTATAAATTTTCACTATTCTTACCTTTATCAGAGAACAGAGCTTGCAGATCTTACCTCAGAAATTCTCACTTTTACCTTTCTTAGAGCACAAAGCTTTCAGATATTGCTTCTTTTCTTCATATACGACCTCTTTTCTTCAGATCGGGCTTCTTTATTTTAGCACAGAGCTCTACAAGTCAAGTAGAATATTGTGTACTAGGGCACAAATCTATGATCAAAGCTTTCACAATTTCAGTATGAATCTTTGCACAGAGCTTCTTCTTTCTCAGTTCCCAACAATCACAATTTCAGGTCCCGACAATGGAACCATTTGTTGGCACAGGGTCAGAATTAGGGTTCAACGCTCAAGAGAACACCAACAAATACCTAACTACTGGCCCTTTCAGAAACACCTGTGAAGCAGATGAAGTCTCACTCGAGGTAGAGGCAAGGGTGGTTGCAAGACTCAGGTGTCTACAACCTTAGCTGGGACATAGATCTATGATTATATCGCTTACAGAGCACTTATCATCGATCATTCATTACTATTCAATCATTATTTTGCTTCGCAGATAGCATAGAGCATTGTAGCATTCACTTAGATCTAATATACATTTAAGCACTTAGAAGCAGTGAAATAGATTGGATCTGATAGATCAAGAACATAGCATATTCCTACATATCAGATCTGACATTCATACATATTATTAACACTAAGCATAAGCAGATCCATCTAATCATCTCAAATCACTTAGCAAAACAAGATATAAACACATCAAGACAAAACACAAATCATAACACACAGTATTTGCGTGGTTCACCCCCACCCTGGAGCTACGTCCACCAACTCTTCTTCTTTATTAGCTTCTTCAACCGGTTACAGCATAGAGCCACCAAAACCTTACTCCGCATACGACAATATATCTGCATAGCTCGCTAGATCCTCCTTCCCCGAGTAGATCTCGGCACATATCCTTTCACAATATCTTACAATGGCTTTCACTTATCTCTGCAAGTCTCACATACTATGTACAGAACCAAATCACACATATATACTTTTTCACATAGCAATTACTACCCTTTATCACATATATGCACTACTACTTCTATCTAGCCTAGGAATCTATTTATATATTACAAAATAGGCCTAAACATGGGTAAACCCATGGGCCGACATCCCATTCCCGTTACATTATCCCATAAACCCAAAAAGGGGTCGAGATTTTGCAATCTCCGCTTTGCTTTGCGCTCCTCCTTCGACAGGTTGTCAAAGTCCCAAAAACGGTCAAACATGACCAAGTAACTCCCAAAACTTGGTCAAGGACCAACATGTTTCCTTTTCAAATATTGTTTTTACCCCTGCATCGTCCATTTTGCATAAAAAAATCAAATTTTTGGCCAAACCTGGGATGTGCAGAACACCAGGCAGTGTTCTAATCCTTCCATCTATGAGCCTCAACTTGACTCTTCATCTTCCTATGATTCTAGTTGTCAAACATTACCTAAGAAAACATTACCTCCATCATACTTTTCATATTTGCAGAACCACTCTCTGTGGGGAGTCATATGAAATGATGCACCAGAGTCAACAAACCATGCCTCATGATCTACATGTATGCATGAAGAGGCCAAGTACATATCCCCTCCTTCTTCCTTGTATGTCTTTTCTTCTGTAGAAGAAGATTCTTCAGATCCCTTATTTTTCTCAACTTTGGATCTACACTGCTTCTTGTAGTGCCCTTCTTTTCCACATCTCCAACATACCCTTACAAACTTTCCGAGAGATTTAGATCTACCCTTAGACTTTGATCTCCCACTTGAGAAATTAGATCTATTTATTTCTTGGGAGCATCCTCTTGAAAATAATGCATATGTGCTATGTCCTTCCATATTCTTTCATCTCATCTCCTACGACAACAAGGATGAGACCACTTCTTCAAAATTCAAGGAATTTTTATTACTACCTATGGCCACAACCAGACTATCCCATGAGTCTGGTAAAGAACACAACAAACTGATACATTTATCTTCATCTGAAGATTTAATCTCAATAGATACTGACTGACTTACCACAGTATTTAAGGCATTCAAATTCTCTATCACCGAGACTCCATCTCTCATCCTCAGGTTATACAGCTTCTTTCTCAGGAATAGTTTATTTACCAGGGACTTAGACTGATACAACTTCCCCAAATTTTCCCATAAACCCTTGGTTGTATCTTCCTCTGACACATTCAGTAATACTAAATCGGAGAGATGCAATCAGATTGTGCTCTTTTCAGTCTGATCCAACTTTTTCCATTCATCTGCAGAAGTTCCTGTAGGTGAAGTACCTAGATCTACCATGATCCACTGATCTCTCTCCACCAACAGATCTTCCATCTTGATCTTCCACATCTCAAAACTTTTCCCATTAAACTTCTTGATCTCCATCTTCAAATTGTTTTCCATTTCTTTTCACCTGAAAAACAATACCGCAGATCTCCCACTGTAACAAGGTTTATCACAGTCTCGAGCCAAACCCTTGACCACAAAGGCATCCCCCTGAAGCCAATAAATCTTTGATACCAAATGTAAATTCTAACCTTGTACAATATCTACTGAAAACAGATATTCAGTAAAGGAACAGAAAATATACAATGGCAAATACAAACATCACACAGAGATTTTTCACTTGGAAACCCAAACCGAGAAAACTAGCATATTCTATATTATTCATCATTGTACAATGTTTACAATAAAAAATAAATATAGGATCCAGCGGCATCCAAAACCCTAACCCAATGACCTGGATTATTCCAAAACCCTAATTATTTAACCGAAAATAGAAAACCATCGACAAAGAAACCATGTGCTGAAAAACCACCTAAATATAATGCAGTCCCGAAAATGCGGTCCCAATGCAAAAACAAAATTCGGGGGCGTTGCACCCCCCTCTAACCCCCCTGCGCGCCCGACGCATACGCTCAAACATTGCTACTCGTGAAAATAATATAACACATACCCAACATGTATGAGTTTTAAAATTTGAAGGTAAGACTATTCTAGATGGATAATACATGTCTTTCCATTTGCGATGGTATGTGGAACGTCACATAACTCCTCACAATTAAAGAGTTATGGCCATGTGAAGTTGGAGAAACCAAGTTTGTTTTATGTATAATGGTATGAGTTTTGATATATTTTTAGGTAATACTATTCTATATGGATATTACATGTCATTCCATTTCCAGTGGTAGGTGGAACATCACATAACTCCTCACGGTTAGAGAGTTATGGTCATGTGAAGTTGGAGAACCCTCATGAGTCATCTACAAGCCCCAAAAGGTCAAATTAGTCAAAGTGGTTTAAGAGATTTTTAGAAGGTAAATAATAAAGTGAAGTGATGAGTGTACTATATTTCAAAGTGAATACAAAATAAATTATTTACATAATAAAGTTAATGGAGAAATTACTAAGTTGACAAGTGGTTAGAAGTGGGTTAGCCCTAAAATAAGGAAAGTGGTTTAAGATGGTTAGAAGGTAACCCCTTGAGGTAAATTGAAGTGATGAGTGTAATATAAGTCAAAGTGGATACAAAATAAGATATTCGAATAATAAATTTAATGGATAAATTACTAATTGGAAAAGTGGTTAGAAATTGGCTAACCCTAAAATAAGGAAAGTGGGCAAAGTGACCTAGAAGATACTTCTAAGGAAGCTACTTGGAGAGTATAAATAAGAGCCAAGGATCTCTCATTTTAAATCACACTTGATAATGTTGAATATATATAGGTGACAGAGGTAACCACAAAATATCTAAGCCTAATTTCATAGGGAAGGTGAAAAAAATAAGGTCGGAATTCAAGGGAGGATAAATTATTTTGATGATGTTTTCTAAGGTATGTTATTTACAGTTCATCTCACCATTTTCGCAATAAAGTTTTTTCTAGAATAATTCAAACCATGAAATTGATAGGCCATTGAGGGAACATATCCATGTATATGTGGTAAAAATATAATCTTGTGGGTCGTTGTATTTTTGGATTTACACTCTGTGGACATTAGGGTTTGTGGCTAGTCCTGAAACTAGTCCAAAATAGGTGTTTCGGGTAAAAACATCATAACTTCTTCATAACAAATCGAAATTCAGTAGGACCAAATGTGTTGGTTATATTACAGTCTGTAGTATTATTTGTAACATTTCAGATCCATTCAACAAATATTTTGTGTGGGGCACTCTCTACAATGTTGCTCTCTAGAATAAGTCAGGATTCAACAAGGTATGCCATTTTTGCTATAACTCCTTTTCTAATAGGTTCCAAGTAGTGACACCTGGAGGAATTGAATAAAACAAACTAAAGAAAATTTTTACTATCTTAATATTTTTATTCATTCCAGGTACATATTTATGATTATTTCAAGTTAGAGTTGTTGACTAATCCAAAACTAGTCATGTGAAACTAAAGAAAAGTTTGATGAAAATGCTAGTCTCTTGATGTTAAAGTTAAGGAAGGTTTGCAGGTATGTGATCATATATACCAGGTCTATTATAGAGCTACAAATCAGATTTGGATGATGATATTGATGAGGCCTTTTGGTTGAGGTACATGTTGGGTGCATGGTTGAGATAAGTAGTTGATGAGTTGGCACATACATGAGGTGTATAGTTGATGGTGTTGGTACATATTGATGAGTCATAGTTGATGAGTAGTTGATACATGATTGGTACATACTTGGAGGCACTTGTTAGTAGTATTGTTGACACATGGTTTATGAATGATGTAGCATACTTGTATTGGTATATTATTAGAAGCACATATTGATCTTGGTGATGATTATTAGTTGTTGTGTTATGCTTGGTTGATGCACATCTTTGAGAGTTGTCTTGGTGATTGATATTGGTGAGTATATCTGATTTGGTTGATAATATTGATGAGACAGGTTGTTGTGATAGGTTGTTGGACAGGTTGTTGTGACATGTTATTTGTACATGTTTGGTGCATGGTTGTTATAACTCTAAATTTCACCAAACATGCTTACTTGGCATCAGGCCATCTCATTTGCCTTCTTTGCCAAGCCACTATTGAACATATTCTTAAAAAACACCCTTTTTTAAGGAATACACACCCTGCTCCACTACTGCACATGTGTGTATGTTGGCTGACCCACTACAACCCGCATATACCTAAAAAGCATGAAAAATGGAAAGTTGCAAACGAAACACACAGTTTTGGGTAAGTTAACTAAATCGTCTGACTGCCCATAGTCAATCACTCAACCAAATAGCTAGCCCTTTCTATCCTATAAAATAAGGGGTAGGGGTCCCATTTGGAAGGAGGAAAATCATAGCAAAGAAACTATACCTGATTTAGCATTCCCCTTGCCCCAACCTTTTTCAACTATTGTGTGAAGAGAAGCATATATAGAAGCAGTTGGAGAATAGTTGAAGAGGAGCCCAGGACCATATTCAAGGAGCAGTGGTTGATCTCACTATTGTAAGATTACTCTTGTGAGATTGATAAAATAAGTACTTTTCCTGTCCCGCCATATGAGATTGTCAATATTTAAACTTGATTGTATTTTGATAGAATCTCTAACCCATTAGTTTATAGATCATATGCATGTGGAGTTATTTTTTTGTATTTTATGAATGCAGGTTAGCGTTGGGAGGAGAGTTGCAGTCAAGGAGCGACCAAGCGTTAAAGCGATTGACATCAAACACATAAACTAAGGTACAGTAACTTGATCTCTTTAACCTTGTATTTGCATATGAATAATGGGGTTTATGATTGGGATGTTGGTAAGAAGTAGGATACTTTAGGTCATTTATGCATGCATGGTTAAAACCCTTAATTCTAGTCCATAAGAGGGATTTCCCACCCACAACAGAATTGGCAACCATACTAGGGATATCTAGGGTTTTGGGGGGTAATTGTTGAGTATTTTTAATTGGTTTTACTACCTTTTTCTAAGTTTCTACAAAAGTTTGAGCTAGTAGGGATTCTGGTCTTCCATACCAGTACTCCCTGCTTCCTTCGCCTGCCTATTTTTTCTTTTTCCAGGAAGCCACAAAGGCATACGCAGCCTGTATAAAGTCTACCCGCATATACACACACCCTGACTTCATACAACCCACGTACATACACTGGCTGTTGAAAGATTAGTCTCGTGTCTGAGTCCAGATTTGTTTTTCAAAAAGAGGCAGTCATCCTCTCCCCTATCATAAGTAATCCTTCTCAGGGGTTTTCTGGATCTAGTTCTGGTTTCTGTGATTGCAGTCTGTAGCCTAGGTATAACCTCAGATTACCTTTGTTTTCTCAATTTTCCTTACATCTTTTTCTATTAGAGTAAGTTTATGTACCTTTGAGGGGTTATGGTCTTCAATACCAGTACTCCCTGCCTGAGCTTAGCTGCTTGTCTTGCTTCTTTTTAGGAGAAATAGAGTCACACATGTCCTATAGTGGGCCTGTACACGTGCATACACATCATGTCTTTGGTCAGCCCACGTGCATACGCTGGCTATTGAAGTGACAATCGTGTGTCTGTCTAGAAAATTTTGAGGAGGCGATCTTCCTTTTCCCTGTCAAGTTTTTACTTCCCAGGTTTTTCTTGTGTCTTTTTGGTCTCTTTCATAGCAGTATCAGTCTAGGTTGTGTGCCAGCGTAGCTTGCTTTTGCATTTAAAAGTTTTCTTTCGTTGCTAGGTTTTTTTATGAGATAGGGAGTCAGTATGATCTGCATTTTTGGTTGTCAGTAACTCCCCACGGTCTTTGGTTGGCCAAAAGTCCTTTTTAGCCTTGTCTTGTTTTTATTTTTTCACCTTTTTTCTTCAAAAAAGAAGAAGACATACAGTTTTAAATTTTCTTGTTTTTGAAGCATAANAAAAAAAAAAAAAAAAAAAAACTTTTTTTTTACTTCTTGGTTTGGTTAAAGAGTTGGTTATTTGCATTAATCAATAGGAAAAAAAAATTTTCATAAGTTCTTGGTTGATTGACTTAGGACAATAAGTAGCTCGTAGTCGAGTGAAATCTTGTTTTGATTTTTTCAGTTAAAATATCTTAGAAAGAAAAAGTTGGAAAAGTTAGTTAAAGAATTTAAAAGAGTAAACCTGAATTTGTCAAGAATAAGTTATTTTGTTTCCATCTTTTTGTTTATCTTCTCTTTCGTCTCTCAAAACATCACTAGTTTCACTTTCATAACCTTTGACTTAATAAAAGTCCAAAAAACTAATGATTAATTAAAATCAACTAAACTTTATGTTTTGTAGGGTCCATCAACTAGTCTAGGCTAGAGCCTTAATTTAGGATTGGAGAGAAAACTCTTCAAGGCTGAAAAACAAACATAAGAGTCTATGCTAGGGAGTGTCAAAAGTCCAGTATTGTAAAAGTTATCCGGGACCCCCCTCTAACATAGGGGATAAACATGAGGTCGTGTAAGGAAAGGTAACAGAGATAACCCCTCCAAAGCTGGACCAAATGTAGTGGGGAACACATATAGAGGGCTTGTCTTGGGATTTTATTGATTGCATTTCCCGCGGAGCTTCATGGGTCTCGAATCCATTCGAGGTTTTCAGTCATCTTCCAGAACACTTTCTTTCGATACCCTTGATAGGTTTCAGGCTTGATACCCTACTCATTGTGGTCCACCCAACTGTCAACTGTACCCACCTGGTGAATGTTTGCACACAGGCAAACTTGTTGCCTATCTTTATAGTGACTTACACAGGTGATTGCGGGGGTATACTGCGGTACCTAGGACATACATCAGGCCATGATTTGCAAAGTATACCCAGAGGGTGCTTCCGTATTCAAGTTTCACTTGCACTGGTAAGTTTCTCTAGTGTTGGTTGTTGTAACTTTTTTTCCAACTAGTTAGTGACTACTTGTTTGATCTCATAGGTACTTTTTCTAGTGCGTGTTGGTTTCCAAACGATTGTAGATTTCCCTAGTGTGTCTTTTATCTTCTCACTCAGTGGAGGATCAGGCGTTATGTCGGTCGTGAAGCATTTTGGGCCTGCTACCAATTCACCTCGAACCCCCCTCCCCCCCTCCCCGCCATCGCTAAGGAAAAAATTAGACTAGCAAGGGTCTTTTGAGACAACCAAGTTACAGGACACTATGCCCAACCCATCTTCGAGAGGAGAAATTTCGATTCTAGAGGAGCCAATCATTTCTTACCTCAGAGTAGAGGCTCTTGGTCCATATAACCCTCCCATCATTGATCTATCAACGCCCATCATCGTACAGGTTCTACCTTATGAGAATCCGGTAGTGTCACCAACAACAATGGAAGAAAACGTTGCCACTTCTTCAGGGAATACTGATATTCCCTTCACGACTATCACTACTGGGGGTGTTCCACCTCCTAACCAACTATCGTCGGTTCGAGCCACCATGGTCTTGACTGCTTCTACCTAGGGAAGCAGTCTAATTCCGTCTATGGCGGCGATCACTACTCTATTTACTCAGAACACGACAGGCTCTCCTTTCTCATACGAGATGCCTGGCTTCAGTATGAGTATTGTACTTTCCTCCTCCACTCTACAAACTTTGGGTATGGGGGCAAGGAGTTCCAATGCTCCTCTACAAGAATCTATTGTGGGCACTTCCGATCCTTTTATCACTTTCCCTTATGGCAGGGGTCATATACCCCCTTAGTCCCCCTCGCTCTGTGGTGTTCCTCAACACTCTGTCGGGCCTAACATAAACTTGTTTGGAGTAGGTAGTCAAGAAATCCCTCCTTATAATATGCCAGTTGGTTCGAAACCTTTCTCTTTGTTCTACGCATTTGGTAACAACGCTTTCTCGTCAGCTGTCGTTTTGACCAAAGGCAACCTCGGTTATGAAAAACCACATCCTGTACAGGGTACTATTCCTGCACAGGGGGCACACTTAGGAATTCCTTCCTCACAAGGATCTTGGAATCCATGGAAAGGACTAGTCACCTTGCGAGGGATGTCAATCAGGGGAAACCTTTTCCATACCCAGTGGAACCTCGGGAAAGGCCTAACGCCTATGCCCATTGGATTGGAAAGGGGCAACCCCTACCAAAATCCTTGGAATGCGACACAAGCTCAACCCTTTATGTCTTATTACGGGAACCAGACAATGATGTCTCAACAAGCGCCCAATCCTTATGTTGGTCATGGTCATGGTTATTACCAGATCCCTGGCCAACAACCTAACTTTTCCTGGCAACCTGGTGCCAGTCAAACCCCAGGCTCCTTTTTCCCTGACTACAATCCACAACCCAAACTACCGTTTCTGGAAACCCTGCACTTGCTAGATTTGACAAGGCTCTTAAATGACCCCATCTCTCATGATCTGAGTTGGCCTCCTATGTCGACCAAGTTTCCTTTAGAAATTCCAAAGTTCGAGCCCAAGCCTAACAAAGATCCTAGTGATCACGTGAATAGATTCCACTTATGGTGCTCATCCAACTCGTCAAGAGACGACTCCGTTCAGTTGCAATTATTTCAACGCACTCTCATAGGGAGTGCTGCGAAATGGTACATTGAGCTTGACCGCTCATGATACTCTTCCTTCGGAGAATTTGCAATGGATTTCTTGAACCATTTCCAATTACCTGTGAGATATGACATCGACACCGAATTGATGGCCAATTTCGAGAAGACAAAAGAAGACCATATCTCGGATCACATTCAAGAATGGAGACACTGGAAGAGTTTGATCAAAGTACCAGTCCCACCAGCATTCTTGCTGGAGTGGTTCCTTAAGTCTTTGGTACTCCATTTATCTAAAGCCGTTGCAACATCCAAAGTATTTTCCGAGGAAGACGCGATAATGAGAGTTCAACAACTAGAGATAATTTACTCTCAGTCTAGTTTAATCTATGAGATTTTACCAGATGCACCGAGGTCAATCCTTGAAAAAACCAGGCAAAGGTCTGGACCACATGTTGATGGCATTATTGGTTCAGCACAAACCAAGCCCGTTGATCCATTGTCAAATCAATTGCAACAATTTTTTATACAACAGACAATGGCCAGCCAAACCACTGGTTTGACTTCTCCCCCTACTTTAAATTCGGATGTACACAGTGTGAAAACGAAAAACCTGAAGGCCACCCATCAGCCTGATGGAAAGAAGAAACAACGAAAAAAGGGTAAGGGGGATAAGAAACCCACCAATAATCCTGGTAGGGGTGACACTGAAAAGAAGAAGTCAAGGTATCCTTGCAATCTTTGCAAGGAAGACCACCCGACCCATTAGTGCCCTGTGCTTGCGGAGGCCCAGAAGTTATTGGCACAACAACAACCTATCGTGTTAACGAACCCGTTCCCACATGGGAAAAATCTAACTCAAGCCTCCTCCAGCGCAGAAGGCGGCAATCAAGGACCCCCTCCATCTTCACGTAATCCTTCATCTGCAAATGTGTATATGATGAAAGGTGATGCCTATATAACGACTAGAGCACATGATTATAGAAATCCAGGCACCTCTGAGAAGCGTAAAGAAGTCAAAAACCCACCTCTTCCTCTTTAGATTTAGAATACGTTGGGTGAAACAACGACGTGCATCCCAAAAGGTGTGTTCAAAAATTATTCTTACAATCCAAACGCAAGGGCCACCCAAAACTACTCTATGGTGGAGGATTTATCACAAACCCCTTGTGCAATGTCTTCTTTGGAAGTCCTCCAGAGTTTCCTTTCCCAGAGAAAGGCCCTGTTAGCTGCCTTAGGCTCTGTCAAGACTTGTAATCCAGGAATGATCATGCTTGATACCTCTGACTTAAAACCATGTCTTCCTTACCATGTCGCTTTTTAGATAGTAGTGGCTAACACCATGAAACATTTTACTGGGAATATTTTCTGTACAATGGTGGATGAGGGTGCCTTGACATGCGTGATGTCTTTGGCATGTTGGAAGGCCATTGACCAACCCATTTTGTCTCCATAACCTACTCTACTTATAGCTTTTGACGATCATTATTTCCAACCACATGGGATCATTCCCTCTTTCCTCGTGCAGTTAGGGGGAAAAACCGTGTGCGTCGAAGTTGAAGTGATCGATGCATCTCTTGACTACAATATTTTGTTAGGAGGGATTTGGACCTATGCTATGAAAGTAGTGGTCGTGACAATTTTTCGGGTCTTGTTTTTTCCTCACGAGGGTTGGATTGTGACCATTGATCAATTATCCTTCTCTCGTCCTGACCCTTCATCGGGAGTCTCCATAGTCCCGATGATTGATAACCCTTAGCCTAGCATCATCAATGTAGGGATTGGTTTGTGCCCATCATTGATGGGTACTTTCGATTACCCACCTCTGAACGGAAATGTCCATTATATAATGGTTGTCCCCGACTAGCCTCGTGCTGAATATTTTCAAATCTCGTCGTTTCACACGATGTACTTTCACGATCCGTGGAATCTTCCTTCCCCATATGCTACAATGGAAGGGACAGTTCACCATGGCATGGCCATGCCTTTTTTCATGGCATAAGTTACATACTCTATCATTAACGAGCTTCTGTCGACCCCAATTTGACTCCATCACAAGAGTTAGATCCGGTGCTTGAGCCTATTTGGGCTCAAGGTTCCCTTGTTGATACAGATTCTTTAGACTTAGTCTTGCCTTCATATGAATCGATTATTGAGGCAATGACTAATTCAGACAGACCCTGGGATGATCTTCATCATAGATCTCACTTCCTCCCAGAGTTAAGACAAATTGAAGTAGGAGAATTCACTCTGGCTATGAATGGAGATAAAGATTGTCCTATCAATACTTTGGAAACACATGTAGTTTACGCTAAAGGAAATATGGAAACAATAGCTGAAACGATACCTATTGACATCTCCAGAACCCATGGCATCATGGAGAATATCTTCGTTGGAGCGTACTACTCCCCTGAGGAGATTCAACTCTACACAGATTTATTTAAATAATTTCACGACGTGTTTGCCTGGTATTACGAGGAAATGCCAAGCATATACCCAAGAATTGTCGAACATGAAATCACAACTTATCCTGATGTCAAGCCGGTCCGAAAGAAGCTTCATCCGATCAATCCTAGGAAAGCAACAACTATCAAGGCTGAAGTAGAAAAATTAATTAGAGCCGGTTTCATCTACCCCGTCCAATTGACTCAATGGGTGTCAAAGCCCATGCCAGTCAATAAAAAATAGGGCACAATTCGTGTATGTACGAACTTCCATGATCTAATTAATGCCTGCCCAAAAGATAATTTCCCCATGCCATTTATTGACCAAATAGTCAATGAATGCACAAGATATGAAGCCTTTTCATTCATGGATGGTTTTTTGGGATACAATCAGATACAGATCAAACCCAAAGACCAAGACAAAACCAATTTCATCTGTCCATGGGGTACATTCACTTATCGCAAGATGCCTTTTGGTCTGAAAAATGTTGGAGCTACGTTTCAGCGGTCCATGTGTTTTTCTTTCAATGACCTCAAACACATAGTCGAGGCTTATCTCGATGATTTAGCATCGTGATCTTTCAAGAGAGTTGATCATCCAGAACACCTCCGACTTATCCTTGAATGGTGTCGCTACTACTGAGTTCGCTTGAATCCAAACAAACGCAGTTTTTACGTCACATCAGGTCATCTGTTAGGTTTCATTGTTTCGACAACAGGTATCATGGTTGATCCTCTCAAGGTCGAGGCAATAGTTCAATTTCCTCCCTTGTGCACCATACCTTAGCTTCAGAGTTTGCAGGGAAAAGAGAATTTTCTACGGAATTTTATCGCAAAATATGCTGAGATTACAAAGGGTTTTATGTGTTTATTGAAGAAGGTCATTCCTTTTCATTGGGACGAAGCCGCTCAATTCTCTTTCGTAGCATTGAAAAGTGCCCTCATATCAACCCCTCGGCTTCGGCCACCCAATTATAATAAGTATTTCTTATTGTACTTGTCCACTGCAGAGTCAACCATCGGTATGGTCTTAGTTCAAGAGGATGATTTTCTCTCAGAATACGTGATTTATTACCTAAGTTGAGGCCTAGTTTGACCAGAACTTAATTATTACCATATTGAAAAACTTGCATTGGCAGCAGTCCATGTTGTTCAACGGTTTTGTCATTACATTTTGTTTCACAAGACCACCATAATTGCCGTCATGAACCCATTTCAATACGTATTGACATGACGAGTCATCAACAGAAATATCAGTAGATGGATAGTTATCCTCTAGGAATTTGACTTGGAATTCATTTCAGTGAAATCCAAAAATTCGATGGTCTTCGTGGAACTCATATCGGAACTTCTAGTCAAATCAGGTGATGTTATACTTGATGAGTCATCTATCAAAAGAGACATGTTTTTGATCACATATTTCGACCCCTGGTATGGAGAGGTCCTTGTCTTTCTCCAGACTTTGAAGTGCCTCGCCTCTGCTTCTCGTGATGAGCATCATCGCATACGCCATCAAGATAAAAACTATATCATACTCGAGGACACGTTGTATCATTGAGGTGTAGATTGCATCCTTCGTCGATGTCTCACTCATGAAGAAGAAGAAATATTGCTTAACGATTGCCACACTGGAGCATGTGGAGGTCATTTTTATGGGTTGGAAACAACCCAAAAGATTCTACGATCCAGTTACTTTTGGCCGACATTAATCAAATATTGTGTTCAATCGGTCAAGAAGTGCCACCCATGTCAGATCTTCTCTCGAAAGATGAGGGCACACACCGCTCCCATGTTTCCCGTTATTACCATTGGTACCTTCACTAAATGGGGGATTGATTACGCTACATGCAACCCCCCTTCAGCAAGGGGGCACCACTATATCATCATAGCAGTAGACTACTTCACCAAGTGGGTCAAAGCTATGCCAATGTTCAAAGATGACGGAGAGGAAACAACTCTCTTTTTGTTCAACCATATAATAGCAAGGTTTGGCATCTTGAGAGAGATTATCACTGACCATGGCAGTCACTTTCAGAACAAAATGATGATTGAGTTAACATCAAATCTTGGGTTGCGGCAGGAACATTCATCACCTTACTACCCCCAAGCGAATGGTCAGGTGGAAGCTATAAATAAATATCTTAAAACCATTCTACAACAAACAATGAATTCAGCCAAGTCAAAATGGAATTTGATGTTATATTCATCATTATGGGCTTACCGAACGTCTGTTAAGACTGCAACCGATTTCTCACCTTTTCAACTCATTTACGAGTTGGAAGCAGTCTTGCCTATAGAATGCAAGATCCCATCGTTAAAGTTGGTAGTACAGTTATTTCCAGATACTTCACCACTTAAAGAATGGTTACTATACCTTAAACAACTCAATGAACTGTGTCATGATGTGGCCTTGTCTAATGAGGCTCAAAAACAAAAAGTCAAGTGTCAGTATGATCGGTTCCTTTGTCCTCGAATTTTCTCTGAAGACGACCTTGTCTTGGTCCATGACCAAGGTAAGGACCCCCTGGGGGCAGGCGAGTTCAAACCAATGTGGTTTGGACCTTTCATCATGAAAGAAGTACTACAGAAGGGCACTTATCATCTGGTGGACTTTGAGGGAAATGTTTTGGTGGAGCCTAGAAATGGGCTCTACCTCAAGAAGTATTACTCATAGGTGGGTCACCTTGGGTGACTTTTTGTAACATATGTATAGTCTTTGTACAATTACTTTTTGGTTTTTTGGTTTTTTGGACGTGTCATTTTTTATGTTATCTTTTTCACTGTGGCATATTTCAAGTGAATTAGAGGTGTTCATTGAATTCACGGATGACACTAGTCAGCGGACTCGAAATCTTGCCTCCGCAGCTTGGGTCATTTTCACACCTCAGGGCCAATTGCTATCTTTAGGAAGTATATGTTTAGGAGACACCACAAACAATGTCGCCGAATACAACGTAGTTATTGAGTTACTTCGTGATGCTTTGTCACTTGGTATCTCTCACCTCCAGGTCTATTTAGATGCTCAACTGGTTGTGTCTCAGTTAAATGGAGTCTACCGTGTTCATGATCCTACTCTACACTGATAGTTCCTTACGGTACGTCTCTTAGAATGAAGCTTTGATTATATTACATATTTTCATGTTCCTAGGAGATTAAATCAAGTTGCAGATACTCTAGCTAATCAAATATTATATTGGCATCTTCTACACATATAAGAAAGACACACACATGCACATGTAAATACATTTGTAAAGTAGATGTAATCCATAAGACATAAAAAGACATAAAAATCCATATATAATATAAAAAATATAAGAGTACATGAGTGGACGCAAGCGCCTCAAAAATATGTCCAATAAAGAGTCACGGGGCTTAAGCCCTCAAAAATATATAAATAGTGCCCTCGGAACGTAAGCAGTCCAATCTAACTAAGGGCAGGGCCTATTGCCCCTGTTGTAATGATCAACGACATTTTACAAATACCGAAAAATCCAGAACCACGTCTGTGGTGCCCCCACTACATGAGGCTGCATAGACGGTGGCAGATCCTCAATCTCTTCCATGGGGACTATACGAGTGAGAGAGGTAAAATTCCACTCTACCCATCTAAATACTCTCTCAGCCTCTCTGGATGGAGGTCCCCCTACTGCTACTAGTCCGCCAACTGCAGCTGATCCTGCCTTTGGTTGAGGACGTCACCTATTCCTCACAAAGTCCGTTGGACACATTGGCCCCACATCTGCACATAACACATACTTAATGGTCAGACAATCTGGTATATACAAAAAATGATATATATTAAAACATAAAAATTAAATAAATTTGAAAAATAAAGAAAAAACAAAGCATACCTAACTCTCCTCACACCACTCCGGGAGGTACACCCATGTCAGGGTCCTTGGAAAAGTCAATTCTGGCATAAGGATAGTCCTCTATCACCATAATCTGTCGAGACCACCAGTCAAAAAACTTGTCATCGAAGGCCTCAATAGTCCTCCCTCCCCCTTGTCGTGGAAACAACACCGTCCATCTGTTTACTACTAGAGAAGAGGCTATATGCCCTCGTACTGTCTCCCTTGGGAAAAGACTCGGTACTCTCTCGAAGAACAAAGCACAAAGAATAGTCCCAAACCCAAAGTTCCTTTTCCTCTGCATGTGACACTATGTAAGCTGCATCTTCATTTATTCTAGTAAAGTGGTACTCCAGTAACAAACTAGTGCATTTAAGCACTGAACTGCAAAATTCATGTGCACCCAGGAAGCTTGATGCAAAGCTGCGGATCCTGTAATCCACCCAATAAGAAAAACTATCACTTTTAGTGATAGGTCTGAAATCTTGTTTATTGGCACCTGAGTACCCATCTTATCTGTATCGACTTCACAATGGATTCCAATCAACTCCGCTATATTGTGTGGCCCCGAGGGAAAAGTGCAAAAATTGACTAGTTCCCCTCTCCTTGAGAGGCCAATCAAAAAGTAAATATCCTCAGTCGTTGGAGTCAATGAATATCCCTCAAGCATAAAGGCTACTGCGTCAGAATGCCAATAATCAACTAAGGCATTCAACAGCCTAGGTTTTTCCTGCATGAAAGGACATGGGAAGAACTTTAACAAACCACATTGTGCCAATTTGGCAGTAGCAGCAAGGTCCTCACTGACCAAAAAATAAATATCCTCATGCTCCTTCTCCCTCTAGTGAACATACATCTTGCAATTAACAAGTCCAGGGGGAATTAGCCCTTGCATTCTTTAATTTTTTCTTATCTTAGAGGGTACAAGTGGCTTGAAATGAACACAGTCGCGTGTGCACGCATGCAGTCTTTCCTCTGCATGCATGCACAAGTGGATTGTCATAAGACTGCCCATGTGTATGTAGGGCCGACATTTTTAAAGGTCAGCGTGCCCTTAAAAAAAAAATGCTTAAATGAAGTATTTAAATGCAAGGGGGGTTAGCATGTACTTACTTGGTCCAATCGGAAGTTTATTTTGTCCACTGAAGCTCCCAGAATCAATTTGTTCACAAACGGGTATTTTTGGCTTTTAGTCAATTTCTCAATTTGCAATAGTGATAATGAGCTGCCAACTTCTATTTATAGACTTTTTGGGCCACTTTTTGTCATTTTTTGGACCCTTTTGTCATTTTTTCTAAATTAAACATCATTTGGTATGGTTCAAGAGTTTTCTTTGGATTGTTAGGATAAATGTTACATTGGGTATTGGGAAACTTTTTGGATATTTGGGTCTTTTTAAAGTCCTTTGGTAAAAAGTTGTTTTTCCAACTTGTTACATTTAGGTTAGGATTCCACCTCTACTTTCTGCATCTTGTTGTCTTTATCACTACGCCATAGGATCGATCCCACCGATTTACGACACAGATCCACCATTGCTTCTTTAGAAGTGTCGTATTTTAGTGGTAGAGCCTACCTTAACATGGATGCCCTAGGTAGATCCTGGTTGCATTTTGATGTCCATGACTATAGGATCGGGAGTCCTTATTATTTTATCCTGATTACGAGTTTGAGCCTCATTTGCATGATGCATTATCACTCTTGGCCTCACCCTCAGGACTCCCAGAACATAACGGGTCTTCTTTTAAGCCCTTTTCATACCCTCTAAAAATGAAAAGATTACCGAGCGATCTTGTTGACCTTCATGCTCGCTAAACTGAAATTTGAAGTCACGTCTATCTGGTAGTATTTTACCCCTTTTTTGGTCCAGATGGTCAACTATACAAACAAAGGTATACTTTAGGAGCTTTGATTCCCTAGAAGAGTATTCTCAGGTATGATTTTAACCCTTTTTCGGGCCCGAGGGACTAAATTTTCGAAAAAGGAACCCCCATGGATTCCATAGTTAAGCTCTTTTCAGAGTCCCTAAAATTTAAAAGATCATCGAGTGACCTTATTCTTTCACACTCGTTAAAATGGTCTAGAAGAACATTCCTGACGGAGTCCATAGTTAATCTTTTTTCAGACTCCTTAAAAATGAAAAAATCACCAAGTGATCTTGTCTTTATCACACTCATTAAAATGGTTTTGAATAGACGTCTGGTCGATTCTAGTTTACCCCTTTTTCAAACCGACTATACTATCTTCGAAAAAAGGTACCCCAGGGAAGTCTCCTTTTAGGCTTATTCAGACTCTCTAAATATTAAAAACCGTCGAGATTACCTTCTCTGGGCTCATTAAAATTACATCGAAGGACGTTACCATTGTGTGTCTTATTAATCACTTTTGCATACCTATGTATTTGGCCTAATGCTGGCTCCATGTTTCTCTCAATTGAACCCTCTGAAGCATGCCTTATACGCAATCCCTGTAGAACTTTGCCTCTGCGTCTTAACTCCTTTGGCCCTTGGAGGATTTTTCTCGAGTGTCATTTTCCTGCATATGTCCCTTTTCCCTAAGCATCCATGTGTTCCATTCGTGTGGAACTAGTATTTCTGTGACACTCGATCCTCCTTTGTAACGTAGCATTCTTTTATTCTTTTTCAATCCTTCCAAAATTATTGAAAAAGACAAAAAAAATCAAATATACCCCAAAAAGAGGAAGGGGAGAGTATTTTATTTTTATTGGCAACACAATGAGTCACCCTTGGAAAAATCACATCCTTTCGTTTGTTCGTCAAGCCTTGGGATTTAACATGACCTTAGGAAGTTTTTATCGCTACATAGATCTATGTCCTCCTCTGTTTGGTTATTCTTCCAAACATATGGAGAGTTTGCACTGCCTCCTACATCATGAACTTATGTCAAACTATCATGCTTCCTGAGTCTCATCTTATGTCGTGCTATTGTCCAAGGGAAGTTATTACCAAGCTTGAGTCATCCCCCTCTGCAGATTGTCTCTTACCCTCATGCCCGGTCATCCCAAAATCCTGATCAAGTCTTTGTTCTAAATCCATGAAGCCCTCAACCTGATCATCAAAATCCTCTAGTCCGTTCTTGACAAGTTGTCAAAGACCTCTAGGTAGTGAATTTGTACACTCATATTACACTCCTACTCGAGTTATGAAGATTTTTAAGTTGTTGCTTGAGCTTTGAAGGCCTCATCTCTAACCATCGAGCCCTATTCACTTATTGAACATGGATATTATACATGTATATCTTTTTTATTTCAAGATGTAGATCCGATGTGTATTGCTCATGGATACACTTTATATAGTTATATGACATGGATCTATAGTGTATTTGATTGGTATCCATAATTTTATTTCATTCTGAGCATGGGTATGCCCACCTCGGTGAGACAATTGTTATTTTGCAGATGGCACCTCCCGAATTCTGGTTCCTGGGCTCACTTGTTTGGTACGTTGGTGAAGCTTGATAATGTATTTTGGCCATCAGATGCTCTTCTAACCTCACACATTAGGGGGCATCTGTTATAACTCTAAATTTCACCAGACATTCTTACCTGGCATCAAGCCATCTCTTTTTCCTTCTTTTCCAAGACACTACTGAACAACTTCTTAAAAAACACCATTTTTGAAGGCATACATGCCCTGCTCCACTACTTTATGTGTGTCTATGCTGGCTGACCCACTACAACTCGCGTATACCTAGAAATCATGAAAAACGGAAATTTGTAGATGGAACACACAGTTTTGGGTAAGTTAACTAAACCATCTAACCATCCATAGTCGATCCCTCAACCAAATACCTAGCCCTTTCTAGTTTGTAAGAGAATGGGTAGGGGTCCCATTTGGAAGGAGGAAAATCATAACAAATAAACTATACCCAATTTAGCATTCCCCTTGCCCCAACCTTTTGCAACTATTGTGTGAAGAGAAGCATATACAAAAGCAGTTGGAGCATAGTTGAAGAGGAGCTTAGGACCAGATTCAAGGAGCAGTGGTCGATCTCACCATTGTAATATTACTCTTGTGAGATTAATAAAAGAAGTACTTTTCCCGTCCCTCCCTATGAGATTGTCAATATTTAAATTTGATTATATTTTGATAGAATCTCTAACCCATTAGTTTATAGATCATATGCATGTGGAGTTATTTGTTTGTCTTTTATGAATGCAGGTCAGCGTTGGGAGGAGATTTGCAGTCAAGGAGCGACCAAGCGTTAAAGGGATCGACATCAAACATGAAAACTAAGGTACAATAACTTGATATCTTTAACCTTTTATTTGCATATGAATAATGGGGTTTATGATTGGGATGTTGGTAAGAAGCAGGAGACTTTAGGTCATTTCTGCATGCATGATTAAAACCCTTAATGTTAGTTTGTAGGAGGGATTTCCCACCCACAACAGAAACAATGGTTGATGCACTTGTTCATGGTATAGGTTGAGGTACAGATTGGTGCATGGTTGATGCACTTATTTATGGTACAAGTTGATAACGGGTTGAGGTACAGGTTGATGCATGGTTCAGGTTATTGGTACAGGTTCAGGTTATTGGTATAGGTTGTTTGGTGAAGGTGGATTGGTATAGGTTTACATCAGTATATCTCACATTGATAGTGTGACAGTGGTTCCATAATTCTACTTATATGTCAGGGTGGTTGGATGGGGCAAGGACAGGTGGTTGTAGCCACCTTCCGGTTGTAGCCGGAGATCATAGGGTGTTGTAGCCTCCTTCTGGATGTATCCAGATAATTAGGGAGTTGGATCTTCCCTCAGGTTGTATCATGAGAAACTAGGGATTTGGAGACTCCTTCCAGTTGCAGCTGGAAAACAAAGGAAGTTGGTGCTTCCAATGAATGTAATTCTTCAAGACATATAAGAAAAATAATCCTGTGGTTTTCTCCCACTCTAGGTTTCCACGTAAAACACTAGTGTACTATGTGTGTATGATTGTTCATTTCTTATTTACTTTGCAGTTATTGGATGAAAATGCTACATTGATATAAAACTTGGATTATATGGTTAAAAAGGATTAAATTTCTCTATTACTGATTCATCCCCCCTCTCAGTAATCCAACAATTGGTATTATAGTCGATTCCTTCAGAAAACAGTTTAACCACTGGAAGGAGATCATGGATTATTCTGAGAATGGAGTACCAATGTTTAATGGTCATAATGGTTTTAAGTATGAGATGTGGAGCATAAGAACGAAAATATTTTTACAGGAAAATGGACATTATATTTGTCTATCATTTGTTATAAGATATGATAGTTCAAAAAGGGGAAAGACTGCATCCAAGAAGGAATTGAATAAGAATAAAAAAATAGCAATGGATTTCATCTGGGAAGGATTACCTAATCTGGTAAGAGAAAAGGTTGGTAAATGTTCATCAGCCAAAGAAATTTGGGATAAGTTACATGACATATATTATTCACCCATCGTATATTCAAAAAATTCCAAAGAAGATGCAGATACAGAACAAGAATAAAAATGCTCATCATGTCAGACAGATTCAAAATAGGAAGAGTATGAAGAATCAGAAGTCGATTATAGAGAAAAAAATGATCAGTGCAATTGAATATATAAAGAAATAAAGAGAAGAAAACAAGTCATCCAAGAAAGAATTGATGAAGAAAAAGGAAAGTGTTCAAGGTTCCAAAAAACATCAGCAGGTCATCAAGAATTTAAGAGCTCAACTAGTAGAGGCCAGAAGAATTGAAGAAAATCTAGAATATCAAAAGAAATGTTTAGAATCCAACATAGAATCACAAAAGGAAGAAGTATAAAAGAGAGAAAATATATTGATGGATCATCTCAAGGAAAGAACCAATGACTTAAACCAACTTGAGGAAGATTTTGGTCAAGAAACGAGAAGACTGGAAGAAGAAATAATTACATTGAAAATCCAACTTGAAGAAGCAAAGAGAACATAAGAGGTCATGAAGTCTCAGATAATGAAGAAAGAAGAAGAGGTTGAGAATATTGAAGAAGAATTTGTCACACTAAGAGTCAAAATCATCAAGCTCAACAAGAACGTTGAAGAGACAGAAACATACACGTCAGTTGTAGAGAATGAATAGACTCACTCTACGTTGCTAGAAAAGAAGAATGAAGAAAATACAAAGAGTTATGTAGAAGTACTCAAAGGAAGGAAACATGGTCAACCAGAGTCTAAGACAACAATTGAAGGTACATCTTCAAGAATATCGTCCATGTTCAAGCCACAAAGAAGTTTCAATCATGATCATGATCAGTCAAGGAAAAAATTCAGAAGGACTACGCCACAAAGAAGATCATTCACTCTCAGGTATGCAAATTTATTTTATGGTCATTGTTTTTATTGTACTAACTTTGGACATAAGGTTTCATATTTCAAGGATTATAAAATAAGTGTTCAAGCAATAAATGCCTATGTGGCCCCACGTAACATTGAATGCTACAAATGTCATAACTATGGGCACATAACTACTGACTGTAGAATCAAGATCGATACTTCAATGAAGGAGAACACTGATATCAGATGTAAGAAAGTGTGGATAAGAAAACATGAAGAAAAGGTGAACAAAGACCAATTCCCAGAGATCGCAAGATTGGCAATAAAACGAGATGAAGAAAATTCTACAGAGAAAAAAAAAGATGCTAGATACATAAAGGTTTGGAAAATAATTGAAATAAAAGAAGGACAGGTAAATAAGAAATAGGTTCAAGAGATTGTACTTTCAGGCATTGTAGTGAAATATGAATCCACAGATAGAAATAAATAAGTCAAAGCTCAGAGAGATGATGAATCTACCAATGAAGATGATGATGAATCTACCAATGAATATGATGATGAATACACATCAGAGCATGAATTTTTCTGAGCCATCTAGCCTAAAGACTCCCAGGTAATATGAATATTAGACAGGGGAATTCTATGCAATAGCTATGACAAACCAAAGAACCATCCTTTGAGAAGCTTGCAGAGTTTGAGAAGACAAATCTAGAGCAGTCAGTTAGCAGAAGTACACTTTGATAGATTAATCAAGACTTCATGATAGTATAGTGATAAATGGGTCAGAATTATGGACAGTTGCACAAGTAGAGTCTTGGAAAGTATGGAAAAATATGGATTTGTAAGAATACTTAGAAGGTTTGGACAAATATATGACAGTGGACAAGAGCATGGATTCATAGATTGGTTCAGAGACAAAGGAACATTATCATAGTGGATGATAATTACACAGGAAATGGCTCGAACAATTCTAATGGATTCCAAATTGACATATATTTTTTGGACACATGCAGTGCATAGAGAAGTTCACATTCAAAACAAAGTAATTCTCAGAAACAACAATGAAAAAACTCTCTACGAACTATGGAAAGGAAGCGCAGACAACAACCTCTACATCAAGCTAGAAATTTTCAAAGGATATGAAGAATGAATTTGAAATGTCATTACTTGGAGAACTATCCTTCTTTCTAGGTCTTCAGATATGTCAAAGAAACCAAGGAATTTCTATTTCTCAAACCAAGTATATCAGATAAATGCTAAAGAGCTTTGGAATGGAAGATTGCAAACTAGTTACCACTCCTATGAAAATCAGTTGCAAGTTGAGAAAAGATGATGATTCAAAGTCTACATACTAGAGGTAATATAGGTCAATGATTGGTAGCTTACTATATGTGACAACATCCAGACTAGATGTAATGGAGGTAGTTAGACAGGTGGCACGATTTCAAGCAGCACCAAAGGAATCACATGTATTAGCAGTGAAAAGGATTTTCAGATATCTCAAAGGAACAAAATAGTTTGGATTATGGCATACAAAAGGAAAGGATCTATCACTTATTTCCTACACATATTCATATTGGGAAGGTTGCACTGATGACTGTTGAAGCACCAATGGAGAAGAATTCTACTTGGGTGAGTGTTTAGTATCATGGTTAAGCAAGAAAATATCATCAATATCCTTATTTACAATCGAGGAAGAGTATATTGCAGAAACAACATGTTGTACATGGGTTCCATGGATGAAAAAAACTTCGGCAGACATACAGGTTGAGTATGATGATCCCATTCCAATCTATTGTGATAATACAAGTGCCATCAGTATCTCAAAGAACTTGGTGATGCACTCCTAAATGAAGAACATTCCAATCAAGTATCACTTTCTATGAGAACAGGTTGTAGAGAAGAACATCAGATTTGAATATGTGGGAAAAAAAGAACAAGTGGAAGACATATTTACAAAACCACTTCCATGGGAAGCCCTTGAGTATATTCACCAAAGACTATGAGTAATTTCTACTCCAAAATGAAATCTTTTGAATTCTTATCTTATATGTCTTAGATGTACATGAGTAAGAACCATAAATAGGACAAAGGGGGTGAGATTTATCAGATGCAAAGGTAAATCCTTGGAGAGAGAGAATAGATGCATGTTTCCAAGAGGAGCGATTGTCACAAGGGAAGAATGAGCAATATGACTTCATAGTGATACCCTTTGTCAAAGGGGGAGATATTATTCATATGAAGGGAGAGAGAGTAATCAAAGACTTATAAACACAAAGAAAAATCAAAGGCATGTAGACAAGGGGAGAATCCCCAAGGAGAGTTCAATCAGGGGGATCATCCCCAAAGGGAGATACCCTTTTCCATTGATGTCAAAGGGGGAGAGATAGAAACATTGGTGAGGAGTATAAGCATGAATGTTATCATGACTAAGTGTTTCCATCAATGTTGGTGTTGCCATCAATGCCAAAGGGGGATATTGTGAGACAATTGGCTTAGGTTGATGGATATTTGGTATGGATTGTTGGTTGTCATTGATTTCAACCATTGGAGAGTGATATTGTAGATTGATGTCAACCCTTAGTGATTGATGTCAACCCTTGGAGAAAGTCCGATAGAAAATTCTGGTAGCACAAAGGTTTGGGTAATGAACCCAAGGTTGTTTCATGTATAATGGTATGAGTTTTAATATATTTGAAGGTAAGACTATTCTTTATGGATATTACATGTATTTCCATTTGCGGTGTTATGTGGAACGTCACATAACTCTTCACAGTTAGAGAGTTATGGCCATGTGAGGTTGGAGAACCCATGTTTGGGTAATGGACCCAAGTTTGTTTGATGGATAACAGTATGATTTTTGATATATTTGTAGGTAATACTATTCTATATGGATAGTACATTTCATGCCATTTCTAGTGGTATGTGGAACGTCACATAACTCCTCACGGTTAGAGAGTTATGGTCATGTGAAGTTGGAGAACCCTCATGAGTCATCTACAAGCCCCAAAAGGTCAAAGTAGTCAAAGTGGTTTAAGAGATTTTTAGAAGGTAAATAATAAAGTGAAGTGATGAGTGTACTATAATTCAAAGTGAATATGAAAGAAATTATGTAAATAATAAAGTTAATGGAGAAATTACAAAGTTGACAAGTGGTTAGAAGTGGGTTAGCCGTAAAATAAAGAAAGTGGTTTAATATGGTTAGAAAGTAACCCCTTGAGGTAAAGTGAAGTGATGAGTGTACTATAAGTCAAAGTGGATAAAAAGTAAATTATTTAAATAATAAATTTAATGGATAAATTACTAATTGGAAAAGTGGTTAGAAGTTGGTTAACCCTAAAATAAGGAAAGTGGGCAAAGTGACCTAGAAGATGCTTCTAAGGAAGCTATTTGGAGAGTATAAATAAGAGGCAAGGCTCTCTGATTTTAAATCACACTTGAGAATATTGAATATCTATAGTTGAATGAGGTAACTAAAGGATATATAAGCCTAATTTCAAAGTTAAGGTGAAGAAAATAAGGTCAGAATTCAAGGGAGGATAAATTATTTTGATGATGCTTTCTAAGGTATGTTATTTACAGGTCATCTCACCATTTTCACAATAAAAATTTTTATAGAATGATTCAGACTATGAAATTGATAGGCCATTGAGGGAACATATCCAAGTATCTATGGTAAAAATTTCAGAATGCGGGTCATTGTATTTGTGGAGTTACACTCCGTGGAAAATAGGGTTTGTGGATAGTCCTGAAACTAGTCTAAAACAGGTGTTTTGGGTAAAAACATAATAACTTATTCATAACAAATCCAAATTTAGTAATACCAAATGTGTTAGTTATATTAAAGTATATGTTATTCTTTGTAACATTTTCAGACCCATTCAACAAATATTCTGTGTGGGGAACACTCTACAAGGTCTCTCTCTAGAATAAGCCAGAATTCAACAAGGTATGCTATTTTTTTTATAACTCCTTTTCTGAGAGGTTCCAAGTAGTGACACCTAGAGGAATTGCATAAAACACACTTAATAACATTGTGTACTATTTTCAGATATTTATTCATTATAGGTACATAGTTATGATTATTTCAAGTTAGGGTTGTTGACTAATCCAAAACTAGTCATCTGAGACTAAAGAAAAGTTTGATGAAAATGATAGTCTCTTTTTGTTAAAGTTAAGGAAGGTTTGAAGGTATGTGATCATATAAACTAGGTCTATTACAAAGTTACAAATAATATTTGGATGATTTTTGGCACAGGGGAAGACCTAGGGTTCAACGCTACAACAACACACCAACAAAACCCTAACTACTAGCCCTTTCAGCAACACCTGCGAAGGAGATGAAGTCTCACCCGAGGTAAAGGCAGGGATGGTTGCAGAACTCAGATTTTTGCAAAATTAACTAGGACATAGATCTGTGATTCTAACACTTAACAAAGCACTCAATAGTTAACATTCATCAATATCTAGTCTTAGTTACAACGTGATTAAACCCTAATTACAGAGCATCACAGTATTCATCAAGATATACTATATTCAAGAGATAAGCACATCCACACAGGCTAGATCTAGTATTCATTCATATTATTAATAAGATAGCATTAACATATCTATTTATCATTCATCTACATCAAATCACTAAGCAAGTTATCATATAAGCACATCAACACAAAGCACAAAGCAGAGCAACACAACATATACGTGGTTCACCCCCACCCTGGGGCTACGTACACCAACTCTTTGTCTTCTTTATTAGATTCTTCAGTCGTTTACATGCATAGAGCCTCAAAAACCATACTCCACAAAGGACAGGGGATCTGTGCAGCTCGCTATATCCTCCTTCCCTGAGTAGATCTAAGCACACAACCTTCCACGGTATCTTACAATGACTTGCACTTTCTCTACAAGTCTTACACAATATGCACAAATCACTTACAACTCTTGATCACACAGATCCAACTCTAGCACTTAGCCATTTCTTTTATCACTTAGCACACTCACTCCTTCTTACAAATGGATCCTTCTTACATCACCTAGCTATCTATTTATACATACAAAAGAGGCCTAAGCATGGGAAAACCCATGGGCCAACATCCCATACCCATTACATAAACCCGAATCCAAGAAAGGTCCCTAAAAGGGGTCGAGATCCCATGATCTCTGCTACATCTTGCGCTCTGCCTTCAACAGCCTGTTGAAGTCCCAAAATTAGGTCAAACATGACCAAGGATCCTCAAACTTGGTCAAGGGAAAAAAGGCCCCCAACACTCACCTGTGACTCATCCCGAGTCACTCTGATATGACTAGTTATACTTCAAAAGACTCGATCTTGGATCAATCTACTTCGACTTGTTGTTGTGCCATGGCCTCTTGTTTAGTGAACTCTTGTATAAATTCTCCGTTGATAGGTCCCTCTAAGCATTGTTCAGCTGCAATAATGACTTTCTCTAGTTCCACTCCTCGCCCTTCGATATTTGTTAACAATTGGTAAGCCTTATCCTGTACAGGTTGGAGCCTCCGAGTCACTCCCATGAATTTTCTCTGGATATTGTGGACCTGCTACTGGGAAATGCGCTTCTCCTGGGATCACTTCATTCTTTCCACAACTGGCAAGGGTTTCAACTGCGCCTGTATTGTCTCTACTTGATACTTCGCTTCTTGAAGTTGTGACTCCAGTGCCTTCAATTCTTGATTCTCAGTGAGTTTCTCATAGGTCTTGGCACTGTGATCAATGAGTTGCTTACATTCCATGGTGAGGGATTTGATTCTCTCAACTATGCTTCGAGCAGTTGCTTCTCTTTGATCCCTCACATCCTGCAGGGTGTTGGGAATTGTGCGGAGCTCTAAGTCTACTATTTGTTGTTGTAGATGTTGGATAGCTTATGCAAGTTGCTCTACTTGATGCGTGACTCAATCTTCTACTTGTGGCTCTAAGCCTATCACAGATCGGAGTGCTATGTTGACTGCTTCCTTCACTTTGAGTTTCTCTGCGAGAAACTTTTCTTTTTCATGTTGCATCTGTACTTTCACTTCTTCAAAATTTCCCTAGATATCAACCTTCTCCTATTCTACAACTCTACGTTGTTCTACGATTACGCCTTGTACTTGCTTCAAGGCCTGGGTGGCTTGTTCTTCTTCTTCTTGAGCGCAACAAAGGCGAGCTTCAACCGCATTAGCTAGTCGATGGAGTTGGGTTGGCTCATCTCCCAACTCTGGTTCTCCTGATGGCAGGGGCATAGTGGAGACTACGCGATTGGACTGAAGGTCCTGTTGTACCCCTCATAGTTCGACCTCAATTATATCGTACATTTCCTCCTGCTTGTCTTCTTATTTCTCTGTGATTTCCAGCGAAGTGTCCTTTAGAGATGTGATGATGAAATCAAAATCATCAACAGTAAGTACAGTCTTCATCTTGGTCACGGTGTCTTTTGATTTCTTCCGGGAAGAAAGTTTCAAGGGAGAAAACTTCCTCTTCTTCAGGGGATCAACCTTGTCTCTAGGCGATGTTAATTTTCCTTTATTCTTTTCAGCTCCCTTTTCGTTTATCTCTTCTACTTCGTCATCACCCCCTCGGTCAGGTGATACTGAAGCAGTCTTTCCTGAGGCGCTTCTTAAATATGGGACCTCTTCGTTCTTCTTCATTTTGTTGGGCTCGAGTGTATCATGTTCTTTATATTTGGTCTCTGGGCTGTCAGGGTCAGACATCTTTGCAGGGTCTGTGGGAATAAGGAGTTTTGTGGACCAGTCCTTAGTGATTTCCTTCAGGTCTTCTTCCATGATTTTGTAGTACGACTATAGTTTCTCCTTATGTTCATCACCTCATGTTGTTATGTAGATGAATTGTTGATCTGCACAGAACTTCATCAGGGGTCGGAACCTCTGTAGGGTGTTTGGGGTCATGTGAGGTTCAAATTCGATGGATCTCTTCAGCTAAAGGTAATATGTATGAAAAACAATGTTTGATTGCCACTATTTGTTCATATCACTGAAGTACCAGAGTGTAGTGAAATTCACAGCAAGCGGCTCGAATGGTTCAATATCTAGAAAGGTCGCACCTTCTGGCATCTCCCAGGAAACAAAGGCGATGAGGATCAAGAGCCAACTAAAGTGAAACTCGTAGCCCTAATCCTGTGATTCGTGACAGTATAGTTCCAGCTGATTAACTAGGTACTTCACCTAGTTCATCTGTAGGCCTTCCACACACTTCCCTGCAAGGTCAACAACAAAGCCTGTGACCTATGTAGGTATGTTCTTCCTTACTAAATTTTCAGCTATTAGCTGGTAGGCTAGGTTCATTACGCCATTCTGGATGGAGGCTACCTTGTAGCCTTGCGTCTCCTTTTCAACATCATCGTATGTATCTTTGATCTTCTGTGCTAGTGCACAATCTGTGGATTTTCCTGGATAGACCTCCTGCGGATTAGGTCCTTGCATACTTAATCCATTGATCCTATGGATCAGTGTCGGATCGATTGTAATATGATGTTCTATCCATAAGTAACCTCCATGGTAACATGAAAGTAATAGCTTGACACATGAGTTCACATCCTGGTGCCTTCCGAAGTGTGGGATTTTCATTACATTGAGAAGGGTGGACTATGCGAGGTTCATCATCCACATATGGGGGATTATCTTTGAGTTCTTCCTCTTCATTCTGGTCAAGTATTTGTACTGGGAGAGCATGTTATAGTTCTTGCAATCTCCGAGGTTGAAGTCACTGAACTTCAATGTTGCGATATTGTCCTGTTGTGTGCGAACTACATGTATCCCATTTGAGAGGTACATAGTAACCATGGATTTCTTGAAATCCCTTAGCACTCTATCTCGACTCACCATGTTGGCCAGAGGTGGGATGTAATTGGGAAATATGATCGAGATCAGCTTCGCATTTTCTAGGTCATCTCTTTGTTTGGTTCTCTTTTTTTCTGATGGTCGGGATGATACGGCTCCGAGAGTAGTCGACAGAGAGGCTTGCACTCCTCTCGTTGATGATGCTTGAATACTCACACACATTTCTCTTTCAGACATTACTCTTTCAGTCACTATGTCAATGAGAAATTCTTCGACAATTTTCTTTACAGCGCTAAGCTCATCCAACATGCATGCTCGTGGTTAAATATATTAGCTTCGAAGAGTAGCTAGTCAATGCAATGGGATGGATGGTAAGAGTGCGATGATCATTGTGAAAAATCAACTAATCTGTGGGATCTGATTCACAGTTAGAAAAAGTGTTCTCGTTGCGTGGCACGATGGGATAAATAGATAACAAGGCAACAGATCTCTTGCAACGAGTGAAAAGCCTTCATGAACTTAGTTATGTCCATCATAGTACGGTCCCAACAGTCTGGTGGAAAACTTTCTGATCATAAATTCATCTCTACCCATTTGGGTCATCGGTCTAATGGTTATACTATTCCCAATGGCTATATTGCATTGCCATGGCAAAGTGCCATGTGATGCTATTCTGATATCCCGACGAAGTTCCAATTTTGCAAAATTTCCTTGTGCGAAGTTCCTTCTGGAACTTTCTGTAACTTTCCAGTCTTATCTCTCTTCTTACTTATCTTTCAGGCCTTCTTTCCAGTGAGGTTCATCTCGGTATTCCTTTTTCCATTCTATTTCTTATCTTCTTTTGGCAGAGTAACTTCGCGCTTTTGAGATTCTTTCCTAGAAATCAGGGGTAGTACTTCATTTGTATCTGGAATAGGTACTTCAGTCTTCTGCGGGTCTTCTAGTGTTCTTCCTACTTCGACATCCAAGTTTCTAGTTTTAAATAGCTTCTCTTGGTTCTGTTGTTCTTCAATCAAGTGTGTGATCCTAATAGTCATGAAATCTTGTAACTCTTGCTTCTTCTTCTCTAATATTTCTTCTTCTTTCCTTTTGGCCCGATCTCCGTCAATCCAAGGTTTTCCTAGTAACATAGCAAATGGAGTGTTGTTCTCAATAAATTTAACAACTTCAAATTCTTCCTTCGACGAAGTTCCATGAGCACTCATAGATATCTGGGTAAGTGTTATCGGATAAATCAGTAGGTACGAACACTAACAGATCTCCCTAGATCCACCTGGATCTAGAATGAAACGGGACAAGACACAACTCTTTCCCTAAATTGTAGTCATTGAATCTACTAATAAGAAGGAATGAGTGGCATACCTTTATATCGCTTCCTTAGGTCTCTGTTTTTCCCACTTCACTCTGGTGCTCTTGTGAAATCAGGTCCAAGACAACAAAAACCAACCAAAGTGAAGATATTAAAGTATATTCAATGTCAACCTATGCATATGATCAAGGAGTTATGCAATAAAATAAGAGTGATTTTATGGGAAAGGGACATGTCACTATATTATATTAAATGAAAGTAGAAGATACAACTAGATCGTCTTGATGTCGCAAGCTTCCTTTCAGTGACCCTTGGTTCCAACACACACACTTTCTCTACACTTGCATGAAGAAAACCCAATATAACTTGATAGACCAAATAGGGTCTTCAAGCTTCTATCCAAGCAGAGTTCTTCACACAATTCTTTCACCAATTCCTCATTCAATCTTGCTTAACCTTTTCCATGAGACACATTTCAATATATAGGAGAAGGAGAGATGGTTAAATGGATGGGGATGATCCCACTAAATCTGAGAAGTCAGTAGGATGCCAACCATGCGAATTCCAACTCATTTTCTAGAAGATTCCCTTTAGAACCTTTGTGACCTCTTCTCTTTTCCAAGCTTTGAAACAGGTTCGCACCCTACCTATAGAGCAGGCTGCGAATAGTTATCACCTTAAGTTTGGGTTACCTGCGAGAATGAAGGATTTTCACACCCTGTAATATAGGTAGCCCGCGAACTCATCTTAAAAATGTGTTTTTGGGAAGGAGACAACAGACACTTTTCTTAGGAAAAAAGTCCTTGTAGGAGCCTAAATACATCACTTGTAGAGACATCACCGGAGTGACCAAAATCATGTGTAACAGAATGCCCCCCAAAGTATGAGGCCAAAACTTGTGACAACCGAAATAATTTGTAAAATGCGTGTGTGTGTCAGAAACAATGAGCGCACCTAATCGAAAACATGTAAATAACCAAGCATCTGTAGAATATAATACCAGTTATGAGGTAGGCATTCCCATGCTCATATCACAAATGAATGGAATCATAAACGTAGGTCATGGCCACCAATCATACACCGTGGATCCATGCTGTCAAAATTCTACATAGCCACCATGAATACACTGTGGATCTATGTGAGAAGACTTGAATTAAGACTACATAGCCACATGACATACAAAGTGGATCTATGTGCTGATACATACTCCATCGCAGCCTGGATCAAAAAGATGAGACCTAGGGTCTTCAATCCCGTCACCTGAAAGTACGAATCTAGCCATGTGATTACATGTGCTGAAGTCGAACATGGTAGAAACCACTTGATTACCGGTCATTGATGAAAATTGTTAACAAGTGCGAGGGAGATCACCATTGATGTTTATGACTCCCAAGGTACCAAAATACAATCCGAATGAATGTGAATGCATGAGCTGAAGTTGAGCACTTGGCGGAATCTCTCGATCAAGGATCAATGATGTGAAACCTCTGTCGAAAGTGAAGAGACCTGCCATTAAGGCATGTAGGTTCCAAGGTACTAAATGATTTCTGAGTCTCATTTCTGGATAATGAGTTGGAGTCGATGGAACAAGACTCATCACAGGAGGGCCTTGATGTATCCCCCATCAATGACACAAAATAAGTAACATATTTTGAGAGTGAAACAAAGTATGAATACAAGTTGAAATAGACATAGGGAAGGTCGACATAGTAAGAATGGACAACTGCAGATGGCCGACTCAATAGAGGGCTTGTATGAACTTCTCTTGAACATATGAATGACGCGGCCAAGGAATTGGTAGCACTGACTCAAAGATGACCCACGATATGACCTTGTAGCAAGTCGAACGAGAGACAAATGGATTTCCCAACCCGGATTCAAATGATGAATAGGGGTTGTCATGTTCAAGAGCGATGCTTACTGCCATTAATATGAATACGAAAAACACATCCCTTTCCCAAAATTCCCCCCATGATTTCTGGCGAGTACCTCTTTATTTTTACACAAGCTTGAGGAGGATAACATATGCTTGTTTATGTAAGTTAATCCTTGGGATGATTCCCTCGGAGTATATTTAACGAACCCTAGGAAGGACTGGTTCGGTCCCATTGTGGGTCTTTCGATGTTTATTTAACAAGTCCAAGGATAGAAAACTCGAGGTTTTTTCATGTTTTAAGAGTCTGAAAAAAACTTAAAGATAACTCTCCCAGTTCCTTTTTCATAAAAGAGTTCGACGAGACTGAAAAAGTGATAAACTATCGCCCGTCAAATGTTTTTTCAAATACTTTAACGAGCGTGAAAAGAACAAGATCGCTTGGCCAAATTTTTGTTTTTATGGAGCGTGAAAAGAGCTTAAAGGATACTCCTTTATGTTCGTCTTTTTTGTGTTACCATGACGAGTACGAAAAGACAAGAAAAAGTATACTCGGTTACGTTCTCATATATTCTCGAGCGCGAGAACAAACGAAGACTGAGCTTGAAGTTTTTTCTAAAAACCCTAAAAAAGTAGTCGTACATGCGACAAAAGAAAAAACACTCGTACCCCCTCGTTCAGACTTCGAAGTTGCGATATCTACAAAAAACCACACTCACAAGGCTATTAGGGTATTAGGTTTTATAGACAAAGTAATAAAAATAATATAAAAAATCAATAAAAAATAGTGAAAAGTGAATAAATATGGGTAAAAAGGGATCTTTACCATTTCATTGTTACTTTGCCAAAAACTTGTCCAACATACCTCATTTTCCCCCAAATTTATTTTCTCGATTTCCAGAGGCACAAGCGATCATTCGACGAACTGTTTTAGTGAACGAGGTAATCTCTTGATTCTCTAACTTTTCCATGGTTTATTTTTGGTTTTTATTAGCAATTGTTTGGGTTTTGAGTCCATTTTAGGGTTGGAACATGTGCCCAAGAATTCTCGCAGGTGGGCCATGTGGGACCTACGAGAATCTAAGATTCTCGTAGGTGGCCTTCAGGGCGCCTGTGAGAATCTCGCACTGTGCAAAAGGCTGACCTATGGGGGGTGAAAAATGGATTTTAAGGTAAGGTTTTGCTCAATAAAAATTATGCAAGAGTTTAAAACAAGTTGTTGACTTCCCTCTCATGGCTCTTTTGCAGGTGTTTGACCATCACAATGTTGTAATGGAGAGAAAAAGAACATGAGGAGGAAGATTCCATTGCCGGGAATGACCCGGGTATAGTCGTTGCCCTCCAGGACTTTGGGCTTTTGAAATTTTTCAGGATTTCGAGCATGAGAGCCCAACTTAGGTTGTTGGAATACCTGGTCCACATGTGGGACGTGGATCAATAGTTATTTCACGTGGGAGTCCATACGCTGACACTAGATATCGAGGATATATATTTTCTAATGGATTTTTCACGGCATGGATACCATGCTACTTTGACTGGAGGTAGAGGCGATGGACTCCCTATGAGCGAGTATTATCGCCAGTATTCTGTTCCCGAGGTAGAGAGAAGCAAGGGTAAGGTTTCCATTTGGGGGGTCCAAGATCTGACCCTACAGACCATCTTGTTTACTATTGCATGCATGGCTAGGAGTGTGGCTCTACACATGGCACTCTAGAGCTATTTCGAATACGCCATAGAGTGCACAGAGCCTCAGGTCTTCAACTGGTCAGATGCAGTTCTCCGCAGTATGAAGAGACAATTGACAAAGTGAAGAAAGGGTGACTTGAAGCAATTTGGGTATGGATCACTTTTGGTGTCATTCTTCCTCAAGAGGGTCCCACTGCTGTGACTACAAGTTCATTGGGGTTTACCGGCCCCAAGGGATCCGAGGATGCTGAGGTGGTGCAACCTCATGGCTCGACACATAGCAGGGCCTATAATCAAGTATAATGATTCATTTTTTGACTGGTTGACGCCCCAGATGTTGATGATCGACAACTACACATATGCTAGTTTGGATTTTCGAGGGGATCTGGATTTGGCCTTGCCTGAGGATGCTCAGTGGGGTGAATTAGGTAAGAAGTACACATTTTGTTCTTTTTAAATTTTTTGAGGATTTTATCATATGAATTTTTTTTATGTTTATCCAAGAACTAATCCAAAAATTTATTTTTGATGACACAGATGTGGGGCCGTATCGACCTCTGGGAATGTCTCCCATTCAAAGGTGAGGAGAAGCAGCTCCAGTGGCGAGATGGGATGCCAAAGACTACGAGGTAGTGGAACAAAACTTGGAGGGGTTGACCGCGGACATCCCAGATATTGCTATTGGGGAGATTTCGAGATGTTACCAGCGCCATACTGTGGGAGTGTTCGAGTCTCTCAATCAACTTCTTCGTAGGGTAGCCCAAGCAGTTGTGTGTTATCGTGAGCATCATCCATGATGTTATTTTTTAGAATCTATGGGCTTCGTATTTTGAGATTTTGATCCTTGGATAGAAACTTTTTGTAAAAACTTTTGATCGTTATATACATATATATGACTTCTACCATTTTATTTTATGTTGTGTGATGTGTTATTGGTTTATAAATGCCCCAAATGTCTGTCTAACACATAGTTAACTAATGCATCAGTCAATGTAATTAGACATCTAGGAATTTGTTGATATTCGATATAATCAAACTAACGTTCCAAGAGGTGAATTCGTAAATATACCCGTAATAAAGTAGGACTTCAGATAGCATAGACGTTACTTAATTGTAGCACTACTAGCTACGAATCGAGTTGTATAACCAGGTGGCGGATATCAAGAGAAATAGAATCAATCAACAATTCGATGACGACACTATATTCTGCAATATTATTGGTCGCACAACCGAGGCACACACCTCATAGACTGATAAGTTCGTTTGTAGGGATGTAAATTGCCCATGCATAGAAGCAAGGTTCTGAGTACTACGGTTAGCACCATCAGCGAAGCCAATGTGGGGTGGAAAAGACTCCGACATCTAGAAACTAAGTACAATGCAAGATAAGTGATCAAGGGAAAAGACCAAATAACAAAAGAGAATACTAAAGTAACACACAAAAAGTATGATACAATAAAATACAAGCACTCATGCACAAGTGATCTTAATCATAGTACTTCTTTAAGTACAACCCATTTCTGGGTTCACTCAAAGGGATACCGTCGTAGTCTATTAAATCATAAGCTACTTTCTCCAAAACTCGTCTAACGATATAAGGACCTCGCCACATAGCTTCAAATTTTTTTACTCCTAGCATATCCCGATCTTGTTCGTAAAGGAGAACCAGATCACCTTTAGAGAAAATGCCTGGCTTGACATGTTTGTCGTATTGGGCTTTGATGTGTTTCTTCTGGGCTTCTATAACTAGGGTGGCATCACGACGAGTTTCGTCTAATTGCATGAGATACAACAGACGTTCTTCTTCAGAATAATTGTTTAGGAGAAGTTTGACAGTTAGTTTTAGGGAGGGTATCTCACATTCAATCGACAAGATGGATTCTAAACCATAGACTAACTGGAATGGTGTAAACCCAGTAGTAGACTTAACGGATGTCTGGTAATCCCACAATGCAGAAAACAACATCATGTGCCAACTCGTTTTGTGAATCTCTATCATTCGTCGAAGCATGGTAGTGAGGATTTTGTTTATTGCTTCAACTTGGTCATTGGCTTGTGGGTAATAGGGTGTTGAGTTGTCATGGCGAACACCCAACTTTTCAATGAGTTTGGACATCATGAACTTTCTAAAGTGGCTACCGTGGTCAGTAACGATAGCTTGAGGAACACCAAACAAATCAATGATGTGATTGAATATAAATAATGTTGCAGTCCTTCTAGTATTGTTGAATGTTGGCATCACCTCGGCCCATTTTGTAAAATAATCTACGGCTACAATAATGTAACCATGCCCCCTAGTCGAGTGAGGGTGACATGTCATGAAATCGATACCCCATTTCACAAAAGGAACAACGGAGACCACAGGGTGTAGAGGAGCAGGGTGTGATTGTATTTTATTGTTGTAGGTTTGGCAAGCATGGCATTTTTGGACGGCAATTATACAATCATTGAATAAAGAAGGCCAAAAATACCCTGCTCATAAGATCTTCTAGGTCGTAGCATACCCAGACATGTGACCACCATAGGCTCTAGAATGGCAGTCATTTAGGGATTTCTCGGCTTCGTCAAATGTGAGGCAGCGTCGAAAAATGGAGTCAATCCCACGATGATAAAGAGTATCACAGAGGATAATATACTGACGAGCTTGGTAGTGTATTCGATGGCAGTCAGTGTTAGACAAATTGGGCCGAAATGTCTGGGTTTGGAGATATATGATGATATCTCCGTACCAAAGATCATCGGAACTAATCAGGAAAAGGGATTCATCGGGTAATGAATCTGCTGCTACATTTTCCATCTCAGAGCAGGGAAGGTCGCATAGCAACTCGACAAACACCAAGGATTTCTTGGACTTAGCACGTTTGAATTCTAAGTCAAACTCCTGGAGTATTATGATCCATTTGGAGTATTTTCCCCCTAGAAATTGGCATGTAAGAATGTGTTGCATAGGGTTGTAGTTAGAAATTATCGTAGTCTTGCGAGAAAGGATATAGTGTCGGAAACATTGAACATCTTGGATGGCTGCCAAGGCCAATTTTTCAACATGTAAATACTTGGTTTCGGTATTTGTGAGACTCCGACTCAAGTAATAGATGACATGAGAATCATGAGAATCATCCTCCTAGACAAGAACCATAGAGATGGTATAGTCTGAGGCTGTGAGGTAAAGGAAATAATCTCGACTGTAATTAGGTGGGAAGAGTAGTGGGGTACGTGTCAAAGATGGTTTCAAAGCTTCGAAATCTTTGTTGGTAGTGGTATCCCATACGAACTTAGAACCTTTATTGAGAAGTCGCGTAAATACAAGAGTTAGCTCAGCATAGTTTGAGATGAAACGACGGAGAAAGTTTGCCTTCCCTTGAAACTTTGTAACTGGCGAAGTGTGGAAGGAGGAGGAAGATTGAGAATCACCTCGAACTTCAAAAGATCTACCCCGATCCCTTGACGTGAAACAATAAAGCCCAGAAGTCGGTCGGATTCTACGCAAAAAACACATTTGTGGGGATTCAAGCGTATGTGGTAAAACCGACGTCGAAGAAAAATGGTGTGGAGGTGTATTGGATGATCTACATGGCGCATGCAATGAGAGGGTAAGTCATCAAGATAGGGCTACACAATGTGCTTTATATCATGAAAGGCGTAAGACATAGCACATTGAAAAGTTGCACCGACATTCTTTAAACTGAATGGAAGTTTTCGGTAGGCAAAAGTGCCCCAAGGAAAAATAAAAGCGATCTTGTGTTGGTCCACAAGAACGATATTGATTTGATTATATCCAAAGAAACCATCCATCAGAGAGAATATTTAACTTCTGGCACAATCATCGAAGATCTGGTCAATGAAGGGGGTAGGAAAGTTGTCTTTAGGACAAGCTTTGTTAATGTCCCTATAATCAACGCACATGAGGATTGTGCCTTGTTTCTTGTCAATCGGAACAAGATTGGAAACCCATTTAGTTAGAGCCACAAGGTAAATAAAGCCATCTTTGAGAAGTTTCTCAACTTCAAGCTTGATAGCGGTTGCTTTATGTGGGTGGACCGGACAAAGTCATTGCCGGACGGGTTTAGCGCTCGGGTATGTCTTAATCTCATGTACCACAATGTTGGGGTCAATCCCCAACATTTCTTCATAGCTCCATGCAAAGACGTCACGAAATTCTTGGAAAAGAGACTTGTAGGTGACAACTTCGTCATGGGAACACGAAGCTCCGATATGCACATTTTCGACAACTCCAGGTTTGATGGATATGTCGATGGGGATGGTGGTTGAGATATTACTTAAGTTCCCTTCATAGAACATGTCATGTGTAGACTCGGGAATGGTAGAAATGATGACAACGGTCGACGGGGTAGGGAGTCGTTGGTAACCCTCAATGGTGTGTTGTTCCAGGAAGAGGATGGAACGATGATGTGCATCGTCCCAAGGGATATCTTCCACAGACATAACAAACATAATCATGTCGTCTGTAGGAAAAATGACGCGGAATGGATCCAGAGGTAAATAACCAAGAGAGGGGGTTGCTGATTGAATGGCTTGATAAGTGGATTCGACTGGACTCAAAGGCATTTCGTTGCCATAACGAAGATGATCATCGAGGTTGGGTACCATCCACGGGTCGTAAGATGCAGGGGTTCCGTGAATAGAGGTGGAGATCATGTTGATCGAGGTGACAAATGGATGTGTAACATCGGGTGGTGGAATGGGGAAAGTACCCATCAAAGAGGAATCTTTAAGAAGACCCACACCGACGTTCTCATGTCCAGGGGGGGTTTTTGCAATGAAAGGTACGTTGTTGATATGTGTGTCAGAGTGAAAGAAGGCCAATTTGTCTACGGTAACTAATTTTCCTTGATGTGGGAAACGCATGACATGGAAAAGAGTGGACACAACTGCACACATGGAATCGATCCAACTACGTCCAAGTAGAAGGTTGTAATTGAGGGGAGCGTCGAAGACCTCCACATCAACGTTGACTGTTTTTCCTTCTAACGTAATAGGAAATGAAGGTAGGACACTGTAAGGCTTGAAACCAGAGCCATTGAAGAATTTGTGCATGTTGTGGGATTCAATCAAAGGAGGAGAGCCGATGGATTTATAGTAGGTAATAGACATGACACACGTCAAGGCACCCTCATCAATAACTGTTCTACAAATGTTTTTGTCGGAGACAATAACTTGTATTTGGAATGCGAGTTGAGGGGGTAAACTTGGAATGTGATCTTCCAAGTCAAAATTTATTAAATTCATATCCATAGGGTTTATTCCAACAATAACTTTCAATAGTGCCTTCCGTTGTATAGGAAAACTCTGGAGGACTTCGAGGGATGACATCGCGGACGGTGATTGGGCCAGATATTCGATAATACTGTAGTTCTGGGTAGCATGTGCATGAGGATTGAAAGCCAATTTTCAAACAACACCCTTTGGGGGAGGGCGAAGAACTATATCTAGGCTCGGTCGTTCGAGATGAAGAGGACCATTGGTAGGTGGAGTCGTGGGAGATGGTTGGACCAACGAAGGAGGTATTGCATCAACCTTCTCTTTGGAGGAAGGATAATCTTTGGCTCGAGTGGTAAGTGTGATGTCATTCTTATTTGAATCACTTGTACACATTAAGACATAGGATGTATTGGAGGGGGAAGGTTGGTCATGAATGAATGATTGGGCATGTTGTTGAGAGGGGAAGGGTTGTGACAATACAACTGGAGTGGGGGGTTTCGTGGTCCCTTGAAGGAACTTAGTAACCTCAGCTCGTCGTGGACAATCCTTAGTGTAGTGATCATCACAACAGATAAGACAAGGGTATCGAGGTTTGTGCTTATCCCTATCGTCAATAGGTGGTGTTTTGGTTTTCTCAGATTGCATATTATTTTTATCCACCTTGTTCTTACCCTTTCCCTTTTTGGATTTATTTTTGTCGTCTGGGGTAGATTGAACAGAGTTTACCTCAAAAGTCTTGTCAGTGGGAGGGGTAGGAGACGGAGCATTTTGAACATTAGAAGAAATGGGTTTCGGGTAGTTTCTAGAGGTTTGGACAGAATGAGGTTGGGCATGGAAAGTGCCAATCACATCGTCAGTTGCATGAGAAGCAGCAGGAGTAGTTGAAGTAGTGGAAGTAGAAGGATGAGGTGTGTCAGGGAGTAAGTCATAAAGAGTGCCCGTTTGTGAGTAAACAAGGTCGAGGTATTGAGCACGACTGATTGCCTGTTCTTCTATGAAAACTCCACCCATGGCGATGTCACGAGCAATGTCGTTCACGAATGATTTCATGAACCACTCTACCAGCAAATGATCGGGAAGTTCGAGTTTGATGAGACATCGTCTTCGTCTCCACTCATGAATTTGATCAGAGATATGAGTGGCTTTTGTTTGTTTGAAAGAACTCAAAATATCAGTTCTTGTTTCATAGCGGATCGGTAACTGGTAGTGGGTGAGGAAAGCCATAGTGAGGGTGTTGAAGTTGGTGAAGATGCCTCGTGGTAATTCTATATACCACTTCATGGTGTAACCTGTGAGGGTTCGCTGAAAAAGGCGTAAACGAATAGAGTCATCCATCAAGGATTTGGATGAGAACCAAAGGTGAAAATTCATTACATGATTATTCGGGTCCTCTCCTAGTTTACCATCGAATTTAGGGATGTTGGATGGTAGTTTGGACAGTATGGTGGGCCATTGAGGAGAGTGATGGATCAGATCATTTAAAATCCTCGACAGATCAAGGAGGTCCAGGGTGGCTAAGAAGGGTAACTGTCTATTCACATGTGGGTACTGGTGACTTTGGGAAGGGAGTCCCATCGGTAGACCAATGGGACCATAAGTAGTTTGCATATAATGCGAAGATCCGAGCAGATTCGATTGTTGGTGTGGAGACAAGTAATTCATAGGGTTGTACCCTTGAACAGGGGCATGGGGTTGAGTGTTCGAGCCCCAAATAGGATCAGACGTGCTTGGATATGGTTGGCCTGTACTACGGGGTATGACGGAGCTAGCTTGAGGCTGTTTCCCCCCAGTCGAGTGAGGATTATGTTGAATAAGATAATTCCAATACTGGGCCAAGGATGGAGGTATGTTATTCCATAGGGTGGGTTCGGTGGGGTTTTCCCTCTAATCAGGGGTTGCTTCCCTATTGGGATTTTTCCTACAAAAGGGGATTGGGTTTGGCCTCCTTGGTGAAATTTTCCACCAAGAGGAATCTAGTAATTAGCTCTGAAAGACAGGATGGTGCCACTAGGATCAGTGCCTCTGATAGAGGATGGAAGAGGTCCTCCAAAAGGGGGTCGAGGAAGTGTTGGAATAAAACTGGGAATGAGATGGTGCCCAGAAGGAGTGGAAATGCCAGGAGTCCCAGATGAGATTTGTGTAGGAGAGGGACCAGGAGCATTCAACTCATGATATCCTGGCAAAAGTGTTGGGGTGAATCTGGGCAAAAGCGGTGTGCCAATGGGGGTTTGGCTAGCCATTGTAATCTCGGTGTGAGGACTCGTAGTATCTGGGACCATTGTGCAATGGACCATTTGTAGAGGGATAGTCAAGATATGGTTAGCTGGCGGAGCGTCTATACTAGGAAAATAGTAGGTAGTAGAAAAAGGTATTGCGTCTGGATCATATGTTTCAGGCAGCTCAGGTGTGACCGTGATATCAATGCCTGCTCCTAAACCAAACAGATCCCGTCTAAAAATGCCAATAGTACAAAAAGGATCTTGACCCTCAGGTCCTATGAAAGGTCTAGTTGGTAATCCAGAAGACTGAACAACTATATCTCCGAATGAATTCACTCGAACAATATGTCTCTCGGAGTCGGGAGGAAGTCAGAAGTCCTCTCGAGAATTGGTAATTCAAAACCATTCTAAAGAGTTAGTTCTTTCCACTGGTGGAGTGGAAATGTCTTGGACTTCACTCTATTGAGGAGATCCCTCTGGTGAGTTGGTAGGCAAGGGTTGAGAACCTTCCAGATCTTCTAGGGGTAGGCCTTGCATTCTACGTGAACGACGTGGAGGGTCAATTTTGATCGAGTTAGAATTTTACGAAAGAAATTCTATGGCCAACTTGGGTAAACAAACAACATGTGCTAATAAAATATAGGAAGCAAAACCAAGCAAAAAAGACCTTCTAATTCCGAAGTCACTAGTTGGTGATGAAATCCAACGTTGCAACGACGAGACAAGAAGGGGTTGGGACAGGGTGGAAAAGTTACGTTGGCGACCTACTTAACGGACTTACACCCTGGTGCAAGCTCCAACACACAATCGTGGGTATACCCTCCAAGGATCCCGAGTGAGTTTGGCCAACATTGATTCCAGGTACCGTGAAAGCTCACTCCTTCACAGTAACCTTGTGTAAGACCCTAAGAATATAGGCTATTGAGGTTACCACCAACAACAATAATGACTGGGGGAACAATTGACAGTTTGATCCACATGTAAGGGAAGGGTATCTAGCCCGAAATCAGCTTGAGAGGCTTCCACTCATCATTGTGGGTATACCTTCAAGTGACCCCCGTAATATGTGCAATATCTACACCAATATCAACAAAGCAGGGTGAGTAACTCTGTCAATCTCAATGTGACCTCAGGTTTGACCCTTGTGTGAGAAGGGATTCCCAGAACAAAATGTTGCAAATGGAATTTGACACTCCTTATCACAAGATACTATTGTTTGTTTTGTGCTTTGGAGAGTGTGTCTCACTGCCTATTCCAAAGCTCTAGCCTAGCTAATGTTGGTGTAAAAGAGCCCTAGAAAAATTTACTAGTTAAATTTTAAAATTGTGCAATATTATTAAAGGTTGGTGTTACTCAAAAGGAGACAGGAATGAAACCGATGTTGTGTGAGACTCTGACCCAAAAATGCATAAATAGGAATGAGTGATACAAATTTTCATTCGATGAATCCTATTTACAGGAGGGAAAGAGGAGTTTTCTGGAACAATGTGAACTACAATGTATGATCTTCTCTGAAATGTAATATCAAACAACCATGAACAATGCAAATTCCCTATTCGTTCTCTTTCAATACTTGAATGCCAATATTTTTGAATAAAAAGTTGCTTAAAAAAAAGAAAATGTCTTTAATTTTAATTAGAAACCAAGCGACAGGGATGGAACTAAGAAAAAGTAAGAAACCAACGAAAAAGAAATACACAACAAACACCCAAATCGATCTTTCAATCAAGACAAATATAACAAACTAACAAGACCAGTCTCTTCAAATGCACATGGGTAACAATTTTCCAAGTAATAAGCAATTGAAAAGGACAATTAATCTCAACTTTTAATCCAATCAAAAGCTCTTGACCAAACAAGCACTCGGATTTGAGAATCGGAGATTATACCCTTGTTAAGAAAAGGCCAGGAGGTAAAAATTGAGAAAACTGATCAAGAAGAGCTTTCGATTTCCGAAAACTAATCATTCATGAGATTTGAAGTCAAGAAACATTCAATCATTGGCCAGATAAGTTCTTTCTAGACACACCAACCAATCTGGGCATCTGAAGACACAAAAGACTTAATCCAAAAATTTTACAAGTGAGTTCGCAGTTTGACAATGGGGTACAGTGCGAGAATTAAGGATTCTCGTAGACTAGACACATACAGGTTGCAAGAAGTTCGTACTAAAATGAACACTAATGTGCGAACCTTAGTTATTCTCACAGGCTATAGAAAGGTGTAGTGTGAGAAGGTTTGTAATCAAGCAAATTTTGGAAAAACGACAGGACTTTTGAGGGAACTTCTGGACCCAGGGAGTCTGTGAGGGTCTCCTCAAGACTCAGATATTGATTAGGAATGAAAAAGGATAGGTCAAGATAAAATGGCTAATAAAAACCACCAAAATGGTTTGTATCCCTAGTGGAGTCACCAATTTTGTTATCGGATAAATCGTCAGGTGCGGACACTAACAGATCTCCCTAGATCCACCTGGATCTAGAACAAAACGGGACATGACACAACTCTTTCCCTAAGTTGTAGTCATTGAATCTACTAATAAGAAGGAATGAATGGCATACCTTTATATCGCTTCTTTAGGTCTTTGTTGTTCTCGCTTCACTCCGGTGCTCTTGTGAAATCAGGTCCAAGACAACACAAACCAACCAAAGTGAAGATAGCAAAGTATATTCAATTTCAACCTATGGATATGATCAAGGAGTTATGCAATAAAATAAGAGTGATTTTATGGGAAAGGGACATGCCTTTGTATTATATTAAATGAAAGTAGAAGATACAACCGGATCACCTTGATGTCGCAAACTTCCTTTTAGTGACCCTTGGTTCCAACACACACACTTGCTCTACACTTGCATGAAGAAAACCCAATGCAACTTGATAGACCAAATAGGGTCTTCAAGCTTCTATCCAAGCAGAGTTCTTCACACAATTCTTTCACCAATTCCTCATTCAATCTTTCTTAACCTTTTCCATGAGAAACCTTTCAATATATAGGAGAAGGAGAGATGGTTAAATGGATGAGGATGATCCCACTAAATATGAGAAGTCAGTAGGATGCCAACCATGAGAATGCCAACTCATTTTCTAGAATATTCCCTTCTAGAACCCTCGTGACCTCTTCTCTTTTCCAAGATTTGAAACAGGTTCGCACCCTACCTATAGAGCAGGTTGCGAACAATTCACACCCTAAGTTTGTGTTTCTTGTGAGAATGAAGGATTTTCGCACCCTGTAATATAGGAAGCCTCTGAACTCATCCTAAAAATGTGTTTTTTGGAAGGAGATAACAGTCACTTTTCTCAGGAAAAAGTCCTCGTGGGAGCCTAAATACATCACTTGTAGAGACATCACCAAAGTGACCAAAACCATGTGTAACAGTAAGTCTTCCACATAAGGTTATCATTTTTCCTCTGAATAACCTTATTCCTCCCAATGAAGGAATCATAGCAGGTTTTCCTATAATTTCCCAAGTTCTTTTTGTCATAATATTCACCTATGTTTCCTAATCCAGAACATAGTCAATGTCAAAGTCTCATATTCTTACTTCAATGCATTATTTTTCTTTGAATATCTCTGATAAGCTGATATGTCGATGGTCATTCAAGGTTTCTTTCATCTGTAGCAATACTTTTTCTGATTCTTTCTGGGGTTCTGTCATAATCTTAGTTTCTTGACCTTTTCTCGTGGTCTCCTTGTCCCATATTCATCCTTTCAAGCTTGGCAATCATTCTAGGGAAATGCAATACTTTATGGTCCATAGATTTGCAATAGAGGCAACTGGGTTTTCTTCCAGGGCATTCCTTAGCAATATGTCCTGGTTTTCTGCAACTGTAACAAAAGTTTAATCCTCTCTTTCTCTTAAATTATCTCTAGTCTTTCCTGTACTGCACACTAGGATCATGGTAGCTAGCCTGCAAAAAATTATTTCTAGGATCTTGCATCCATTTGTTAGTCCAAAATTTATCTCTATGCATAGGTATAACATATCTTTCACTATTCTTATCAAATCTACTCATATAAAATCTTCTTTCATCTATCAGTGTCCTATTTTTCAAGATAGGACAAATCTTATCAAACACACCTAGATCCATACTTTAGAAACAAATTTTTCCACTAATCTTATCTTCAACAGAGCACAAATCTTCCAGATCTAGAAATTTTCACTATTCTTACCTTTATCAAAGCACAGAGCTTACAGATCTTACTTCTTTTCTTCAGATCTGACCCTTCTTGGCACAAAGCTTCACAGATCAAGTAGAATATTGTGCACTAGAGCAATAGATCTACGCACAAAGATTTCAAAATTTTAGGTCTGATCTTCGCACAAAGCTTCTTTTTCTTCAGTTCTCAGAAATCACAGTTTTAGGTCGGATCTTTCCACAAAGATTCTTCTTCCTCGGTTCCTAGTAATCAAAGTTTTAGGTCAGATCTTTGCACAAAGATTCTTCTTCCTCAGTTCCTGGTAATCACAGTTTCAAGTCCCAACAACAAAACCATTTCTTGTCATAGGGGAAGAACCAGGGTTTAATGCTACAACAACGCACCAACAAAACCCTAACTATCGACCCTTTCGGAAACACCTGCGAAGTAGACGAAGTCTCACTCGAGGTAGAGGCATGGGTGGTCGCAAGACTCAGATGTATGCAACCTTAGCTGGGACATAGATCTGTGATTCTAACACTTAGCAAAGCACTCAACAGTTAATATTAATCAACATCTAGTCTTAGTTACAACGTGATTAAACCCTAATTACAGAGTATCACAGTATTCATCCAAATCTATTATATTCAAGCACTAAGAACATCCACATAGGCCAAATATAGTATTCATTCATACTATTAAGAACATAGAATTAACATATCTATCTATCATTCATTTACATCAAAGCACTAAGAAAGTTATCATATAAGCACATCAACACAAAGCACAAAGTAGAGAAACACAACATATACATGGTTCACCCCCACCCTGCGGCTACGTCCACAAAATCTTTGTCTTATTTATTAGCTTATTTATTCGATTACATGCACAGAGACTCAAAAACCCTACTCCACAGAGGACAGGGGATCTGCGCAGCTCGCTAGATTCTCCCTCCCTGAGTAGATCTAAGCACACAACTTTCCACAGTCTCTTACAATGAATTGCACTTAACTTTGAAAGTCTCACATAGTATGCACAAAGCACTTACAACTCTTGATCACACAGATCCAACTCTATTACTTAGCCATTTCTTTTAGCACTTAGCACACTCACTCCTTCTTACAACTGGCTCCTTCTTACATCACCTAGCTATCTATTTATACATACAAAATAGGCCTAAGCATGGGTAAACCCATGGGACGACATCCCATACCCATTACATAATATTGAATCCTAAAAAGGTGATCTAGGTGGATATCGGTGGCCACCCACCTTTTCCAACTGGCTCAAAACAACTTTCTGGCAAATTTGACAATTTACTATTTTTAGCAGGTTTTAACTTCCTGGGCCATTTTGAGGGCCTAAATGAAGGTTTTTCTAGATATAGGTTCTCAACAATAGAAAAAGACATGATTGAGCCCCCAAAATGAATCTCCTCGGCGATACCTTTCCAACGAGCTATCATACGCCTAAAACAGAGATCGTATGCAAAAGTTACGACCCCGGGAAGTTGATGTACTAACTTACCCAAACGGGGCCCACATGACTTTTGGCGCTTCATCTCCTAGGGTTAGGTTTTTGGATGTCTAGGACTTTTGGCATTCCCGTTTATTGTAAAAGGGCCTCCAAAGCCTCATTGTAACCATCTTCTTGCGAATGCCAGTAACCGTCACATCTCTTCTCAGAGATAAGCTGCCACCATTCTAGCGAGTCTTTCACTCTGTATTTTTACAGTCTCTGTACATTTCTTTCATTAATAGAAATCGTGTATTACTGTATCTCTGTGTTTATGGTTGCATATCTAATATATTTCTGTTATATTACTGGATATACATGATATCTCTGTGCATTTATTTATTATATCTTTGCTCTCATTTTGTGCCGAAAATAACTCGGATCAGTGGTATCAGAGCAGGCTGCTCTTGATCATTGTTTTTCAGTGCATGTCCCCGATGAGGTCCGAGTATAGCAAGTTGGGTCTCAAGCTTGTCTTTCTTGAATAAAATTGCTCTCGCACACCCAAGAAACCCTCAATGGAAGAAGAAAAGAAAAACGACGGAGCAAACGATCCTATCAATCTGTTGCTTGAGAAAGCTCTCACGCGACAGAGGGACGAAATGATGGAGAATTTTCCCCACATCCTTCAATGCCTACCGATAGAATCAGGCGCATCTTCATCAAGTGGCCACTTTGGAGGCACCTCGCTTTCAAGGTACAAGTTAATTTTGATATTCCTGTATTTGAAGGATAGATAGATGCAAAAGCCCTAGAAAAATGGTTAACTCTGCTAGAAGGTTATTTCTCTGTTCACAATTTTTCCGACAAAGAAAAGATCACCTTCGCACTCCTTAAAAAAAAAAATTGGGACGACATATTTCCGGGACCACATGATATTTAGGTGGTTTTTTCGGCACATGGTTTTTTGCCGATGGTTTTCTATTTTCGGTTAAGGAATTAGGGTTTTGGACTAATACAGGTCATTGGGTTAGGGTTTTGGATGCCACTGGATCCTATATGTATATTGTATTGTAAACAATGTAATGTATGAATATAATATATGTTGGTTTTCCCGGTTTGGGTTTCCAGGTGAAAAATCTCTCTGTAATGTTTGTATTTGCCATTGTATCTTTTCTGTTCTTTTCTGAATATCAGTTTGCAGTAGATATTGTACAAGGTTAGAATTTACACTTTCCTGGAATCCCAAACTATTCTTCTGCTTCCAGCCTTCACGAGGTCTTTTCTGATGCCCAAGTTGTTCATAACAATATCTTATCTTTCAGATAGTATCTTCTAGGGTCTTTGGTTCATCAAATTCAATCATGTTCTGATAGTCTTTAGGTAGTCCACTGATGAATCGTTTCACCTTTTCCTTTTCTTCTTTTATGTAGGGTACATACCTTAGCAACTCGAGGAATCTGCTGACATATTCCTCTATGGTGAGTTGCCCCCGCTTAAGTTCATAGAATTCTTTAGATTTTTCGTCGAAATATTTTTCTGACAGATACTTCTTTCTGAAGTCTTTCTCAAATCGTTCCCAAGACAGGTCTTCCCACCAAATGGAAGCCTTTCCATTCAAGTTGAAGGTGGCTACTCAGGCCTTCAAGTTTTCTGAGAAGTCATGGACTCTGAAATACTTCTTTAGTCCAAGCAGTCAGGCCTCTGCTTCCTCTCCCTTCTTTATTTCACCGTCGAAGGAGGGTGGTTTGGACTTCTTGAACTCTTTGAGATTATGACTCTTGGAAAGTTTATGCTTCTTTCATTTTCTTCGGGAATGAGAACTAGTTCTGCTACTAGAAGATCCCTCTGAGTCACCATCTTGCTTTCCAGAAGAATCGTCCAACGCTTGTCCCTTATCTCTGGGGTGGACCTTTATCGAGGTTCTCCTCTCAGTGTGGCCACTGACATGACCACATTTCTATGCCTCAGGTTCATGTTGCAATTTCCTTTGTATGTTGGATAAGCTCTGCAGTAAAACTGCATTAATTTCCATTTTCTTCTCTTGCTCTTTTATCATCCTTTCATTGTCAGCCTTGCAGCTCTGTAATTCGACCATGAGGCTCCTCACAGTCTCAACTAGATATAAAGGGGTCCCTACTGCCCTCCTTTCCTTAGACTCTTTGTCTCTATTGTGGGATCCCTCCCCCACTTCATGGTGAGTCACCATTCTATACGTCTGAAATTTCCCGTGGTTGATCATCCTCTTGTGTGCCAAAGAAAAATGCTTGTTGTTAATCAATATTTATATATATTCATAACCCACGCAATATTCATATTTTTCACATGCATACACACAATAGGGGTTTTTCATTCTTAACTTCGACTTTTGATTAAGGGGGGTTAAGATAGAGGGTTACTCATGTTAAGAGTGCTTCGAATGGAGTCTTTGCGCAACCCGTTCATGAGCCCAAGCAGGCCAAGTGTTGTAACCATGCTCTGATACTAATTTGTAACACACCCACTACGGGAACTAATATTTTTTGGCTTTTTCCTTCTTTTCATCGAGGAACAGAATCCATGAATTCCTATGGGGCCTGATGCAGACCCTACCATCCCTTATCCTTACCCATGTGATCGTTGGCTATGACCATAGGCCCTACCGGAGAGGTGCCTCCGTCTTTCGCGATTCGGGAAATCGTGATGCATGTGTTCCCTTGCTCTCTTGTCTCTCGAAGTGCCGAAATCCTAAAGGAACCAACAGTTTGTCACATCTAACAATGCCTTGGATTAAAACCTGGCATCCCACCTTTTGGAGTTTTGCATACTGGGTTTTCATGGTAGAAGAGGATGAGGGGTTCATACCCTTCGGTTTTTCAGGTGCTGAAACACCGAAAACCAAATCTACATGCGCTAAGCCATATCGAGATTTCACAAGTCAGGAATTCAGGACTGGTGTGTACCAGGGACTTGCTTCTAGATATCCCAGGTGCTGAAATATTGAGACATCAAGACTTATCCGTGCTATTATTATTTCGGGGTTTCACAAGTTGGGGTTTCACGATATGCGCAGACATGACGTATTGCACTTAGGTTTCCCGGGAGCTGAAACTCCTAAGCCCGTATTCATCGCTAAGCTCATTTCGGGGTTCCGCAAGTTGGGACTTCGTGACTGGCGAGTACAAGGGAACTGACCCTTGGGTTTCCTGGGTGTCGAAACATCCAAACTCTAGACACGCTATGCCATTTTGGGGTTTCGCAAGTCGGGATTTCACGACCAGTGAGTACAAGGGAACTGACCCTTGGGTTTCCAGGGTGCCAAAACACCAAAACATCCAAACTATAGACACGCTATGCCATTTCGGGGTTTCGCAAGTTGGGATTTCGCAATATGCATAGACAGGAGGTCTTGCACTTAGGTTTCCCAGGAGTCGAAACTCCTAAGCCCGTATTCATTGCTTAGCTCATTTTGGGGTTTCGCAAGTCAGGACTTCATGACCGGTGAGTACAAGGGAAATGACCCTTGGGTTTCTCGGGTGCCGAAACACCGAAACATCCAAACTCTAGACACGCTATGCCATTTCAGGGTTTCGCAAGTCGGGATTTCGGGACTGATGAGTACAAGAGACTTGCCCTTAGATATCCTGGGTGTTGAAACACCGTATCTCATCCATGCTATTATCATTTTGGGGTCTCTCAAGTCAGGATTTTGGGACTGGCGAGTACAAGAGACTTTTCCTTAGATATCTCGGGTGTTGAAACACCGAAACACCGTATCTCATCCATGCTATTATCATTTCGAGGTCTCGCAAGTTGGGATTTCGGGACTGGCGAGTACAAGAGACTTGCCCTTAGATATCCTGGGTTCTGAAACACTGAAACACCATATCTCATCCGTGCTATTATCATTTCGAGGTCTCACAAGTCGAGATTTCGGGACTGGCGATTACAAGAGAACTTACCCTTAATTATCCTGGGTGCTGAAACACCGAAACATCAAGACTCTAATCATGCTATGGTATTCCAGGGTTTTGCAAGTCAGGATTTCAAGACTGGTGAGTACAAGGAAACTGACCTTTGGGTTTCCTAGTTTCCGAAACACTAAAACACCAAGACTTATCCATGCTAGACCTTTTCGGGGTTTCAAACTTCAAGATTTCACGATTGGTGAGTACAAGGGAACTTACCCTTGGATTTCCCAGGTACCGAGACACTGAAAGAACAAACTTTGAGGGAGCCATTCTTGTTGGTGTAAGGTATCTAGACTTAGGCCATAAAATCCTTCAACAGATTCTTGGGTAATTATCACTAGGCTTGGGGACATGAATGAAAGGCCTTCTTAACTTATCGAGCTCTGAACTCTGTGACAGGGACGAGGTAAGCTCAGATATTTACTTAAACAATAGTCTTTTCAAGGAACTCACTCTGGCTCTGGAATAGTGAGGGAACCTTCCCAAAAGGAGGTGCCTTCGGGGAAATCCAACCAAGACATCGCGTGAGTCAAGTAAATAGGACATATCTCATGAGAACGGAATCATAATCTAAACTTGTTCAATGTATATATATACATATATATAAATGAACCGAATATGGCCATACAAGTATAAGCATGCATCCGCCTTTTCCAATCAAACACATTAGGCAAACACTTCTATACAGAAACCATTCATGAGTGTACAACCATGAGCATGCATTTCAGGAACATTCAATTTGAAATACAGGACATAAATACTTATCAGAAAACACCAGGTGTAATGAAACTACTGAGAGAGGTGCTCGTTTCCACCCAACCATAGGCTCAACAACTCCAAATGGATTTACCACTAGCCACCCCCGATATAGACCACGATGCTTGAGACTCAGTCTCTTACTTCCCACTTGTCGGAAGTCTAGGATGAAGGTTACCCTCCTTCTCTTCTACTCATGACTCACTGTATTTCTCGGAATTCCTCTGGTTCTCCTTCCACGATTCTTGTTGCGTGTGTGTGAGTGTCTATATGTATGCTCTTTTCTCTGCCCCCTTCCACACTTCTTTCCTCCTACGAGGTTGCATGTGGCATGAAATTCCCTATCCGATGGTCAGGTCTGAGAGCTTATATGGATGGGTGGTCAGGATTTTGGGACTCGCGAGTACAAGAGACTTGTCCTTAGATATCTTGGGTGCTGAAACACCGAAACACCATATCTCATCCGCGCTATTATCATTTCGGGGTATCGCAAGTTGGGATTTTGGGACTGGAAAGTACAAGATACTTGCCCTTAGATATCCCAGATGTCGAAACACCGAAACACAATATCTCATTCGTGCTATTATCATTTTGGGGTCTCGCAAGTCGAGATTTTGGGACTGGTGATTACCAGAGAACTTACCCTTAGGTATATCGGGTGTTGAAACACCAAAACATCAAGACTCTAATCACGCTACACTATTCCATGGTTTTGCAAGTCGGGATTTTGGGACTGGCGAGTACAAGGAAACTGACCCTTGGGTTTCCCTATTGCCGAAACACCGAAACACCAAGACTTATCAACACTATACCTTTTCAGGGTTTCAAACTTTGGGATTTCACGATTGGCGAGTACAAGGGAACTTACCCTTGGATTTCCTGGGTACCGAGACACTGAAAGACCAAACTCTAAGGGAACCATTCTTGTTGGTGCAAGGTCTCCATACTTAGGCCATAAAATCCTTCATCGGATTCTTGGGTAATTATCACCAGGCTTGGGGACATGACTTAAAGGCCTTCTTAACTTATCAAGCTCTGAACTCTGTGACAGGGGCGAGGTAAGCTTAGATATTTACTTAAACGGTAGTCCTTTCAAGGAACTCACTCCGGCTCTAGAATAGTGAGGGAACCTTCCCAGAAGGAGGTGCCTTCAGGGAAATCCAACCAAGACATCGCGTGAGTCAAGTAAATAGGACAGATCTCCCGAGAACGAACTCGAAATATGAACTTTTTCAATGTATATATATATATATATAAATGAACCGAATATGGCCATACAAGTATAAGCATGCATCCGCCTTTTCCAATCAAACACATCAGACAAACACTTCTATACAGAAACCATTCATGAGTGTACAACCATGAGCAAGCATTTCAGGAACGTGCAATTTGAAATACAGGACATAAATATTTATCAGAAAACATCAGGTGTAATGCAACTGCTAAGAGGGGTGCTCGTTTCCACCCAACCATAGGCTCAGTGACTCCAAATGGATTTACCACTAGCCACCCCCGAGCTAGACCAGGATGCTTGAGACTCAGTCTCTTACTTCCTGCTCATCAGAAGTCCAGGATGAAGGTTACTCTCCTTCTCCTCTTCTCATGACTCATTGTATTTCCCGGAGTTCCTCTGGCTCTCCTTCCACGATTCTTGTCGCGCGCGCGCGCGCGCGTGTGTGTGTGTGTATATGCTCTTTTCTCCCCCCCCTTCCACACTTATTTCCTCCTACGAGGTTGCGTGTGGCACGAAATTCCCTGTCCGATGGTCAATTCTGAGAGCGTCTATGGATGGGTGGTTTGCCCCATCCCCTCATTTACTCTTGAGGAGCCTCCCCAACTACCATCCGGCCGGGTAATTCATTTCAGGTTCTGAGAGTGAGCTTTGGTTTTCCCGAGCACGTACAAACCAATATGGTTTTGGTTCGGTGGAAGTTAACGCAACCAATCCCGACCCCTTACACCACCTCTCATTAGCCATCGTGGTCTCTTTTCAGCACATCCCCCTCTCAGCAGTCATGCAACATATATTCATACATCATTTACATTCCTCAGACCTTTTATACTAAGGTTCGTTAATTCAAACATTCACAATCTTTGAGTTTTCCATAGTTCTTGGCCAGTATAGTTATTTTTACAAACTGGGGGAAACAGGGTGTTACATCCGGCCTCCTTATCATGACTGGAGGCTCCCTCACCTTCTTTCATTTCCTCAATATGCATCCCGGGTTGATGTGTTTAGACACCTTAATTTTGCAAAATGTGCAAGAAACAATTTTGTTAGAATTATGCATGTGATAAACAAAATTTCCAAACCATGCCACGGGTCTCTTTCTTTTTTTTGTTCATGGAGATTATATCCCCATTCTCTGAAAATAAAAGTGTCCTATTATCTTTGGATGACACAGAATTTCATCCTACGCAGGCGCTTCCTTCAAAACATCTTCCCACATGACCACGACTAGAAACCGTGGCTAAATCCTTCCTTAGCACTTTTTTATCTCAAAGACAACCAATTCATACCTTAGCCTTTCTTCCCTTATCTCTCAATCTACATATGAACACGACCATGACCCTGCACTTAGCTGAAAAAAGAGCTTGTCTAGAGCTTCAAGACTTCATAACTTTCAGTCAGGACCGGATCAAAGGTCCTCGTCCTCTTTCACGATCAACGATCGAGATCCACTTCGGGACTACGTGCTTCGAGAGTCTCAAATTTCCTCGCTTGCCTCCTCCCGAAATTATTTCACCCAGAGTTCATGATCTGTCAATGGGTTTCCTCCCACAGATCAACAGCTATGAATTTCTTCAGCTCTTTGGGCTTCGGAAGTTTCAAAATTTCCTCCTGCACTTTCTCCTGGAGTGCTCTTTGGGCTTCGGAAGTTTCAAAATTTCCTCCTGCACTTTCTCCTGGAGTGCTTTCACCCGAAGTCAACAATCCTTCGACGTGTGTCTTCTGGAATCAACGGTCGATATGTACTCCAGCCTTCAAGAGTTTTCAACCCAACTCAACCTGTCACATCTTCCCCCTATGGAGTGCCCAGTCTCCAGACTGCACGATATGTCGCCACATGGTGAAATACTGGAAGCGGACACATGGCCCAATCAAGCGGTTTCCACGTGTCACATCCTAACTGAATTTTCAATACTCCAATTGCTCAAAACTTAATAACACATGGCACAGATCCCATGTGTCCACATAATCCCAGGTGAGGTCTGCAAGCCATGTCACTTCAGGAATTCGAGCATCCACATCAACTCTAGGTGACGTCATCGTGCCCCATAATTTCGGCTCTTCGGGCTTCGGGACTTTGGGAGTTTCCATACTAGCACACTTCCAATTCTCCCAAAATCTGAATTCTCGAACTAGCCAATGTGTCGCCATGTTTGATGTGTCCTCCTGGATCAGACGACTAAGATTCACTTCGAGATTTCACCCAGAGTCCATGGATCTGCACCACGTGTCCCCCTTAACCTAATGGTTGAGGCTTACTTCGGGTCTTCGAACTTCGAAAATATCAAATTTCAAAACTTATCTGGCCACACTGGATTTTATCCGAAGCCCTAGATCGAGTGACACATGGATCTCGGTAGATCAATGGATAAGATCCTTTCGGGTCTTCAGGTTTTGGAAATCTCAAAATTCAAACCTCCTCGAAGTACATGGGATTATGCCACGTTTCCTCTTGAATCGGATGGTTGAGGCTTACTTCCGGCCTTCACCCAAAATCCACATATTTATGCCACATCTCTTCTGGATCAAATGACCCAAGTTCACCTTGGACGATCCGACACTTGATATTTACTCCGAACGATCTGGCGACTGAGATCTATTTCGAATGATCGGACAATAAAGATTTACTTCAACTCTCCGGATCTCCGAGCTTCGTGGGTTTCAAATATCAATTGAAAACCTCTCAAACACATTTCTCTGGGGTTACTGATATGCTAACATGTACCTCTTGGTGATCGATGGTCCGGATCTACTTCAGCTATTTCACCTCCTCCTCATCCACAAACTTTTGGAATTGTAGATATCATGCCACTTGTCTCTCCTTGATGATGGACAACCCCAAACTACTTCGTCTATATGGAGTTTCGATGTTTGATCCCATACATGTCACATCACTTACTACCTTTCAATTTGTGGGGGCACGCATCGACGGTTTGGAGTAACCCACTTTTTTCCTCGCAATTCTCCTGACCCTGACATGTAACCCCTTGGTGAAACTGTGGTTTGGATTGCGGGACTGCCTTGGGAAGTTATCTCCTGTGCAACTTGGTTCCTCGCAATGTCGGTTGTCCATTGATATCTCTTTGCAATGGGATCTGACGATGGTGACCTTAACCCTTGCTTCCTTTTCATCAGACGACCCATGTTCAGCTGTCCTCCGATCTAATGATCTCGGATCTCACCTAATCCTACAATGGTGATTGCTCCCAAATTCTAAGGGGATGGTCACGATCCTTCGAACCCCTTACAACGAGTCTCTGGTGATATAACTCTTGCGTATATTGTGCAACGCCATTCCTCCTAAACTTTTCAACTTCACGGTCAGAGTTCAATCTCGACCTCAAGACTCTCACCAACAGACCCAACCCATACCAGCCCAGTGTTTCAACCAGAAGCTCTGATACCAATATGTAACATCCCCAACCACCCATAGGTCGAGGCATGCTACCTTCAAGCCCACAATTGGACTTTGTACTCTTACCGATACCTTATTTAATTAATAAGAACGCATACGATACAAGATTCAATGCCATGCACAACAATATTCAGCAAGCATGCATAATCTAAGATTTAGTTAAACAATAATTAAAATACATAGCAAAATACATTCATACACAGATAATAATATCACAACAAAGAGCACTTATCTTTATAAAAAGGCGACACCAACTGGATATAGACCAAGGACGTTCCACCCAACCATAGACAACACTTCCCCAAATCTCACAACAGTGTCACCCCTGAGCCAGGGCTATGAATCCACAAGGACGGTTCCAGAGTGTAATTGGGTTCCCAAACCAGTCATCTCTCAAGCTCTCATAGGTTTCCCAGCACCCATAACAATCCAGGTACCCATCCCTCTTCTACCCAGCCTGTATCGCCCAAGAGAATGGACCTCCAACCTTCTCTGCCATGCAGTCCCTCAGGAAGTCCTTCTCCTTTTTTTGGGGCCTCCAGCATAGCTGGTCCAGAATCTCAATGTTGGAACTCTCAAGACTCACAGTTGTGAGAAAACTAGGGCACAGGCCAATGCACCTTCAACATGCAAGCCCCAAGTCATGGATGGATTGCACCAGCGAACATTACAGCCAATTATCCCATGGATAATTCTCAGCAATTCCTTTCCCTTTACCAAGCCAAGACACAAGTGAGGATGGATCAATGGATGGGTAAGTGAGTGCATGGAAGGGCGTGAGGGAAATAATGGTACGAAATGCAAAAGAGAAGGAGTGGATGAGCCAATGACCAACAACCATCGACCCACAACCATCAACCAATGATCAACCCCACAATCAGGCCAGGGGTGGGTTTGAGTATCTCTCGTGGGGAATTAAGAACCTCCTAGCCTTCCCCAAGAAGCTCACGTAACTGGTCCCCTTCATTAGACGAAAAGGGTAATTAAAATAGGAAATAAATATTTAGCCCTGCAAGCCCCCTCTCTTTTGGAATCATAGCCTCCTATAACTCTAGTCCTTATCTGTCTAGTAGCCAACGATGTGTCTATTATTAATGATGATCAAAACATTACATTTCTTGGGCATATCAGCCCTTTAATAATTGTTTGGGCACTCAGGCCTCTCAACATTGTAACAATACATTATTTAAAATGGGGGTTCGAAACCCAGGGTGTTACAATAATACTAAGAAAATATAATTGAAATAGCGATACATAAACAATCAAATCCAATTCATGCTATCCTCATTTCATTAATAAATAATTTAACTAAATAACAAGCAAACTAACATGTAACTAATTGATTAAACTGATTTTATCTTCCTGTGTAATTCAAACTCCTAATTTTCATGCATGTGAGGGAAACCTATGATAGAACAATGCTAATACTCCCAGAATAAATTTAAAGATGTGTTGGAGTGATAATATAACAACAGAACAATAAATGTAAATATCTAGTGATCTTATGATTGTCAACAATTAGAATGAAAGGAAACTCAATTTAAAGTATTAATATTATCCATCATTTAATATCCAGAATAAATCAATAATAATCAAATGATAGATTGATCACAGATACAAAATAGAATAACAAATTATGGACATCATCTAAATACTTAACAATATGAAACACCATATGAACACAAGGCTAAAGCTGCATCAAACATAATAATATCTCATAAGATCGAGGCAATAAATTAACATAATGGAATAAACATCACACAGGTCTAAATCCAATGGTGAATAGCTTCTCCATATCCGTTCTCAAAATCAGATGTCCATAATGTATCCCAGCAAAAGTTGTCTCCACCAATAACAATGATCACTATTTAAACTAGTTTTGGATTAACAAACTCTTATCATGCAAGATAGAGTGTAATCCCCAAAAATAGATTGTTTTACAAAAATAGTACAATAGGAAACCATTCCTGTAGGAGTTGGTTTATCAAAATTTATTACATAATGAATTTTTTTTATCAAAATAAAATAAAAGGAAACTACTGAACTATACAGCGTATGATCCAAGATGGTTTCTCCTTGTAAATAGTACCATAATTATCATTTTCCTGTAGATGACAAAATGAAATTGATATTTTAGAAAATAATGCCAACTAACATTCAGAAATAGACTATCTGCAAAATCGTGAGATTTTGTAGCTAGTCTTATATTAACAAAGAAAATCAAAACTAAATATTCCTATTTGAATTTTATAACATAATAAAATGAAATAAAATCTAAAATCACTTTTACCATTCTAGAAATTAGACAGTGAAGGGTCGGATAGTTATGAATTAATGATGGCATTGAATTTGGTTGCATTTTTAATAATTACACTATCGGATCTTTTAGGCCTTTTACTTGCCCGATCTGCGCATGCCTTCAACTCTTGATTTTCTCGTTCAAGCAAAGAATTGCGAGCAACCAGATGTTTTAATTGTGCATGTATATATGGTATGTACCTGTAATAGCATTATACCCAGTCCAGACAATTGTCACAGTGTACCGGTGCTATAGTAGGTCGAGGTTGAGTGTACTAAAAAATGGGTACTTCGGCCCTTCCTGTGGCTTGTTTCAAATCATGGCCTATGCCAGCAAAACCCTCTTGGCCTTTTAGAAAAGGAGGTAGTCTAGAAACAAAGTCATATTGCACAACTTGACCAACAGTTTTGTTCTCGAGACATTGATTATCTGTATCTTCTCGTGCAAGGAAATCATTGATCTCATCATCAGAGAAGTGATCATTGACCTCGATCACTAAGATCGAGCTCAAATGATCCTACTTTCAATTTCTTAGAATCCTGGATATTAATTGGCCAGATCTCTTGTTAATAAAACTCAAATCTGAGTTATCCTTCTTCTTGCTCTTACGAATTTTCTTAACAGTAGGTTCATCACTAAATCCCTGATTTAGCTCAATAGCAGGAGAAGGAGAAACCTTTCCTTTTAATACATCTACTACCTATTCTAAGGATTTTCTGGGTGTGAAAATACATCGTTGTTTTTAACCCGAGGGGGTTGGTAAAACAACATAATTTGGTTCATTAAGCTCACAGTCATTATGTGAATCGAAACCTTGACTTTCGGTCATAGGGTTACCAGGATTGGGGTTTACATTTGAATGCAAATTTAAGTTCACTGTGCTCTCAGGTAGGGGAAAATCGTTTCGACACAGGAAGTTTTCCCAAGTGTCCCCAATTTGAGACAGGTGCAACATAAGAAAAATGCGTATAATCCCATGATGAAAGAGGCTTGAAAGAGGGTTCAAGCTTTGTTTCTTATAACGTTTTGACATATTACATAGGCTCATCAACAAATAGAAGGGCATGTTTAGCTTAAACCCTAGGAACAACATCAACAATCGGATGTGGTATAAAAATACGAAACCATACCTACCCTCGCATGTTATAAATTTTTTTAGAATCAAAATAAGGTCGTTCCATTGAGGTTTCAGGAGGGTAATAGGAATACCTTTAGGGCAACATGTATATTTCCGAGAGACCATGAACAGGCTCCATGACACGTCTTTCAGCTTAGCATTTTTGAACCATTTTTCTCCTTCCTGTGACAGTCCTTTTTCCTGGGCTATAGATTCCTTGGTGACCTCCAATTGCAAATCCCCAACTTGGGTTTTGAACCCATCAAACGTTTTAGCAAAGGCTTGTGCAACCGCTAGGTTATAACCTTCGAATTTTCGGATAAAAGCATCCCATTCATGAGCTTGTAAATCATTTATGGCATCGTCGTGGGTAAGAAGGTCTTGACAGCCATTAGGTGTTAGAAAAATAGGACCGTGGAGCAATAAAATAAAACAAATGCGGAAACAAAACACAGAAGATACACAATACAAGAGAGACATGAATTTACGTGGTTCACCCAGTGTGGGCTACGCCCACCAGAGAAATTGCCAGGTCCTTCCTTTATTATTATCCAGCAAATGAAGGGATACAACCTACAACAAAACCTATTGTAACTTCCTCTTCTTTCTCTCATAGTCTCCTCTCTCAGAATACAATATTCACCATCAACCATAGCCGCAATACATTTCCCTCATAAAAGAGGGTTGCCTTCTAGGGAAAAAAACCCTAACATAATCTCTACCGTTAGATCTCCAACCTTATATTGAACGGTCCATATTTATAATGAAATTACAATATACATTTACAAGGCAATTTTTCCTTCGGGGGCTTCGCCCCCAAACCCCCATTGGGGGCCCACTTTCCCCCAGACCACCCAACCAGGGGGATAGCCCCCCCGGACCCCGCAGAGGGGGTACCCCCCCTCTGCACTCCCCCGCGTGGAAGAGTGTACATACTTCTGGGGTGTAAATAATTCATGGGGTATAAACACGACTGAAAGTAAAAGACCTCTGAATCAGGAAGATAATCAGGCTCCACAACCAACAATCTCCCACTTGGAGACTGATCTCAACAACTCCATGATTGTTGTATATGATGGACTCTGAACCTTCTTGGACCTAGCAAATTTCTCATCTTCATCTTCATTCTTGAAGACCAACTGAAACTGAGCAGGAACTCAATTTCTCCTTGGTTACTCCCTTTGTTAACATGTCTACAAGATTCTGGCTAGTGTGTATATTTTCCAACTTCAAATGTCCATCTTCCAAGATGGATCGTATGAAGTGGTACCTCAACTGTATATGCTTAGTCTTCGAATGGAAGGTTGATTTCTTTGCAAGGAGAATGGCACTCTGACTATCATAGTACAACCTGTTGTTCTCCTGCTTCTTTCCCAATTCCTCCATAAACCTCTGTAACCAAATCATCTCTTTACTAGCCTCTGTAGTAGCAACTTACTATGCCTCTGTTGTTGAAAGTGCAACAACCTTTTGCAGTTTTGAAATCCAACTTACTGTTGTTCCACCTATAGTAAAAACATACCCTATGGTTCTCCTCCTGTTGTCTGTTAGGACCACATATTGCACCTTTTTGCCCATACTTTTTGCCATTATTATACCCTTGATCACCTGTATTTAGCCCCATATTATCACTTCATCTGATCACTCCAAGGTATACAACGCCCTTTATCATTACTATATGTTTAATATGTTTTGCATAATACCTTACATTACTTTTGAACCTAACCATTGATTAGAAGTGCATAAGTGTCCATATTTGCAGAATAGTACTCAAGGCCGATGCTGAAACACAGAACTGCCCAGCCGCTATTGAACTGATGCTGAAACACGGAAGCTGCTACACAGCCCAAGGACATATAATTCCAAAACACGGAGCTGCTACACAGTCTGAGGATGCATATGCCGAAACACGAAGCAGCTACACGGTTCGAGGATGCAGATGCTGAAACATGGAGCTGTCACTCAGTTTAGAAGTGCAGATGCTGAAACACAGAGGAGACCGCCACGATGCTGAAACATGAGCCATGACAGTTAGCAGTCAAGGCCGACACAGTCAAGAGCGCAATCCATGTGGCTGAAACAGCCCGTGAATTGCGATGATGAAACA
>ML782084.1:468563-486500 GCA_009831015.1 Picea engelmannii | reverse complement strand
CGGTATTGTGGACCCTTTGAGGTTCTAGATAGAGTGGGACCTGTAGCCTATAGGCTAGCACTTCCTCCCACAGTAAAAGCACATAATGTTTTCCATGTTTCATTATTGAAGGAATATGTACATGATGTTAATCATATAATTGATTGGTTTGTGATCCAGGTGGAACCGGAGGGAGAATTTCTACCATAACCTCAGTGCATACTAGACAGAAAGGAAACCCCGCTCCGGAACCGAACCATTGCACAGGTCAAGGTGTAGTGGAGACATTTTGGCCCAGATGAGGCTACATGGGAAATGGAGGATGCCATGAGACAGGCATATCCGATTTTGTTTACTTCTGAACATGCATGTCATGTTAATAGATAAGAACATCGAGGACGATGTTCCTTTAAGGGGGAGGGAATTGTAACACCCTGTTTCCCCCAGTTTGTAAAAAATAACTGTACTGGCCAAGAACTGTGGCAAACTCAAAAATGTGAATGTGTGATGTGAATGGACCTTGCAAAAAAAGGTCGATGAATGTAAATAATATTATGAATATATATATATATATATATATATATATATATATATATATTGCAGGACTGCTGAGAGGGGATATGCTGAAAAAAAGAGACCACGATGGCTGAAGAAAGGTGGTGGAAGGCACCTGGAAAGGTGGCATTAACTTCCATCGAAACCAATACCGTATTTGGACTTCACTGGCCCGGAGAACCAAGAGCGGCTCGCTGGCCCGAAATAATTTACTCGCAGGTTGGTAGGTAGAGGGCTCCTTAGGAATTAATGAGGGATGGGGGAAGTGAACCGCCCATCTGTAGGAGTCTCGGGCTTGACCACCGCAAGGGAACTCGCACCACACGCAACCTCGCAAGGGAAAAATGCGTGAGGAAGAAGCGCGGAGGGGGAGACGCGAGGGGAAGGAGGAAGAACTCTGGAGATATGCAGAGCGAGTGATAGCAGAGAAGAGGGAGAGTAACCCTCGTTCTCGGTCACGAACAAACCGAGACGCGGTCTCGCAGCATCGTGGTCTCAGCTCGGGGGTGGCTAGTGGTAAATCCGTTGGGAGTCGCTGAGCCTACGGTTGGGTGGAAATGAGCACCCCTCTCAGCAGTTGCATCACCTCTAGTGTTATTTCTGATAAGTGTTATTTGAAGTTAATGCCATAATCGCATGTTCAATTTTATGTGCTTGTAAATAGTTTTGAATAGAAGTGTTTACCTAACGTTGATTTGATAGAATGGATGCCTGTGTATGCTTACATGCCATAGTTGTTTCTGCACAAATGATTAAGTCTGGGACATGAGTTCGCTTCACTGAGAATCGTCTTAATTGCTTAGTTCCTCGTAATATTCTGGGAAGGCCCCCTTGAGAATACTCTTTTTCGAGAATTACCCCATGAACCTTGTAACCGTACTGATCCTTGCCAGAGACTCGATTTAGATCGGGGATAATTGCCCGAGAACCGTTTGAGGGTTCATGAAATACGGGTCTAGAACCCTTATGCAAGAAAAGAGTAGCTTTATAAGGCCTCAAGGTCATGGGAGCCTGAAGCTCCGAGAGTTTGAACTTCGTGATTCAAGCTCAGAAGGGATCTGTTCCATTTCGCGTATTGGGGATTCAGGAGTTCAGAGTTGGAAGACCGAACTCTTGGAGTCACGAAGTCCCGAGTCGCGAGATAGGGATGTGATCTGGACCGTTGGTCAAAGGGGAAGGAATCGGGACCGTAGATCCCCAAGGTCTGTGGGAGCATCTGGACCGTGGGTTTTTCCACGTCCAGGGAGCAATGGGAGAGTGCACAGCATGGGGCAGATCTGAGCCGTCAGATCTTAGTTAGAAAACACAACAGTCGTTGGATCTGTCGAGAGTTGCACGAGGTTTAAAACCTCACGCGAAGAGCCGTAGAGCAAAAGTCCCGAAGGGGTTGTATCGAGATATTGACGATTCGGAAGTTCGGGAGTCCGAAGGATGAAGGTTTGGACACTCAACATCAGAAGTTTCGAACTTTCGAAAGAATCTGAGCCGTCCGTTAGAAGGAGAATGCATGTCGCAAGATTATCCGCTTCGGAGACTCGGGCATCGGGACTCACATAAGTGACTGCCTAGCCCTTGCGAGCGGCGAAGTCGCTAAAGAATCTAAGCCGTCTGTCTGCAGGAGGACACGTGTCGTGAGATCCTCTCTATCGGGGATTTGGACATCGAGAGTCAGAGGAGGAAGTCTCTCGACTTCGCGAGCGGCGATGTCGCGAGAGGATCAAGACCGTCCATCCGAGGAGGACAGGTGGCAAAGATCAAGGGATCTCGCGAACTCGGGGATTCGCGGGATAAGAGCATGAGAGCTCAACCCTTTGACTTGTGAAGTCGTGAGTAGCGAGAAAGCGAGAGGGGAAAATAAATATCGCTTCTCGGGGTTTCGCAAGAAGAGAGCGCAAGAGTTGTGTGCTCCAACTCACGAAGTCGCGAAGTGCGAAGTGGCGAGGAGGAAAAATCTTAACCGTTGGATCCAGGAATGGGAGGACCGTTGGATCCGAATCTCCGTGGTGATATCATATATCGGGAGTTCGGGGGTTCGAAGGTTGGAAGGGGTTACTTTCGACTGTAGAAGTCGCGAAGTGCCGAGAGCCGAGGCACGTGAGAACACGTGGCATGTCCATCAGATGGGGCCCGTTTGATTGACAGGTGGGCACGCGTCGCCCGGAAAGGGAGTCAATCATTGCTGACTTTCGCGTCTCGGGGATTCGCGAGAGAGGAGCACGAAGGCTCAACGCTCCAACTCGCGAGGTTGCGAGTTGCGAGAAGCGCGAAGAGGAAGTCAACCATCGCTGACTTTCGTGTCTCGGGGTCTCGGAGAAGAAGAGCATGAGAGCTTGACGCTACAACCTGTGAGGTTGCGAGTAGCGAAAATTGTCAAGGGGAAGTCATGCATCGCATCTCCCCGAATTCGCGAAAAGTCGATAAGCGCTTGGCTGGCTTAAGCGCGTAGACACGGGACAGGGTCATGTGGACCAGACCCCAAGGGGGAAACCTGCCATTCGCTAGCCCTGTCGGGGTTCAGCGTTTCGCCATGTCGGGGTTTGCAGAGTCGAAAGACTCGACACCATGGTAGTGCTGAGTCGCGAAGAGCGAAAGAACGCCATACTTGTTCAGCCTGTGGTCGTGACCCACAATCACATGGAGATGGACAAGGAAGGAACCAGCCTATGCTAAGACCCCCGTAGGTATCTCGAGGATTCTGATCCTCGAGAATTCGAAGAAAATTTTTCGTTTCCCTTAGTGGGTATGTGACAGCTAGACGTGGCAAAAGGCAAATAAAGGGCTTTGAAGGTATCACCTCGCAAATAACAGGAACCAAGTGTGTGGTCTACTCTCATCAAAGGCACCCATGAATGAGATACTACGATCCCTTGTATGTCAGTTGCCTAACCTTGAAGTCTAACCCCATGATCATCTCATAATCATTACATGACAGTGGAGACAATCTTTGGGAAATATTTTTAATACTTAGGTGTTAGTCTGGTCTCTCTGGGTCTCTGACAGCATTTCAAACTTTGACTTAGTAAGTTGTATAACCTTCTTGAGCTTGTGACGAAATATGAATATGGGGCTTAATGGTCTGGTTTAGATGACTTTTATATTACGTTGATTATCTTATCATGTTGATGTGACTTGTTTCCTTGTAGACACACATGTTTTAATTTTTCTTGCAGTTTCTCGCCAAGTGTCATGCCATTCAGACGTTCCAGGATTTTTTAAAAGGTGTTATTATTATTCTAGTTGATGTCGGGCATCACTAGGGTTAGCTAACCCTTAGTCGGTTGACACATTTGCATTTGACGGATGACCGAGATGTTTCACAGGCCATATCATCACCATTTTTGAGTGACTCAACCCAGTTCCCAACTCAGTCAGATGAATTTTAAGGCAAGTCGTTGCATGCTCTAGGGTGACCTCACCCCTATTTGGCCAGTTTTTGTGGATTGTTGGATGACTTTGGGTCTTAGAAAATTGGGTGATAATTTATTCAAGCATTTTTATGATATACAAGCCACTTGGAAGTCTTCTGGAAGAAATTTAATGCCACTTGCCATCTCCCAGTGGATTATTTTGCACATCATCAAGTTCGATTGGCCTTGGGGCTTATTTTTCCACTAGGAGGTTCGATGCACTTAATTGAGGAAGAAAATTAATTATTTGACTATTCAATAGCCTTGGGAGGCTCATTGCACATCACCAAATGAATATTTGCCTAGATCGTGGGACTTGGGGAGGATAATCCCTAGATTCATGGAGGATTTTAATGGATCGATGGACTCTTTCCTTGGTTAGAGGATGATTGCATGATTCAAGGAGAAATCGTTGAGTGCTTGGTCAAGGATGCCTTGTGGAAATTATTTTCCACATTATTTTTATTATAAAATCCCCTTTTACCCAAATCGCATGGTCAAAGAAGTCAAAATCATTTTTGAAAGCGGATAAATTGATAAATTAATTATTGCGGGATTTTTATTTAAATTGGAATATTTATTGTGGATAATCCCTAGGTGGATTAAATATTTATTAAGGGATTTTATTATTATTTTGTTTAGGAAATCTCTAGAAGAGATTAATAAGTGGACAAAACTGGGGATAACCCTAGAATTGGTTATTTTGTGGACAAATCCAAGTGAGTGGAGGATTATAAATCCATCACTTGAGATTTCATTTTTTGGGAGACTTTTTTTTGGTGATGCTCCTCAATACTATTATGCTATTTTTTCCAATGGTGCGCTATGGATTTCCTCTTGGTGTCTTGATGTGATGCGTTTTGCTTGGAGGGTTGATGCGTTTTGCTTGGAGGGTTTTGTGGTGGATGCTTAGAGATATTGGTGTGGTGGATATTTCTTTCGAATGCTCATGCTATCTACTTCAAGTAAATTTTTGGTGAGATCTACTTTATATTGCTTCTAAGTATTCATTAAATAATTTTGGATCTAAAGGAAATATTTTCAAGAGCTAACTAATAAACTACACCTCTAGAGTTGTTTCTTGGATATTTTCTTGTACTAGGGACTAGGTAAAACTAACAACCCTTTTGCAGGTTATATCCACTCTTTTGAAGACCTCTTGTGAGCTAGACGATTTTGCCTCTAACCCTCTTGTAGGATAGTGACAAGTTGCAACCTTCAAGGTAGATTCATTTCAACATCTTCTAGTTCTTCTCCAAGCCTTTTGACTCCATTACCCAAGAGAATAAGGCATTGATCTACATTGGAGAGAGCAAAACACTTGCATTGGGAAACATGGAAAAGTATCGAATTGGATTTCTGATTTTGCAACTACATTCACACCCTTGGGGTGAGCCACCTTGCCTTTGGGAAAATTTTTTGGGGGCCTCTAGCCTCCCCATTTTCTAAACCCTCATTCTCACTTCTTCCTCTTTCATTTTTTTAACCCTAGATTTCTAGTTTTAACATTTTTCCAACTAGTTTTAGGAAAATGGCATATGGGTTTTGTAGGCCATGCTTAGATCTAACATTCTAGATATTTAGTTTGCATTTTGGACGATTAAATTTCTATAGGGACATGGTTAAAATCTACAGCCATTAGGGCTTTTTTATGCAGAAAATTAATAGTTAGGACAGCTTGCATTTGATTGCTTTTAGGGCCTAGTTTTAGCTAGTTCTCGTTCTAACATTTGGGTAGTATTCCTAGGGTGTTCTAGCTAGTTTCTAAAAGCTTTCTAGTGGACTTTGAAGTGGTTTTGAAGCTATTTTCTCTGCTGCAAATTTATATTTCAGATCTAGTTATAACTCTTAAAATGCTCCAAAACCTTCCAAGATCATACCTCACTCATTGAAAAAATTGTTGATTACTTGGGGGGTTTTCTTTTGAATGTCTTGGGCTTGTTGTGGGAGTATTATCTTGACATTTCAGATCTGATATTTCTGCTTAATCACTGCTTCAAATCATATCTCAGGTCTGGTTAATTGTTAGAAAGTGCCCAAAAAATCTCCTAAAACCACCTCTTAAGTATTGGGCCTAAATTGCAAACTTTATCTCAAGTTTTGTGTTAAAAGAAGTATGAACTTGCTGGATAAATTTGAGAAGTATTAAGCGCTGATTTCTGTCTTATATAACAGCCCATAAATCTGGTGTATGCTTCAAACAAGTCTATGGTTCATTGCTAAGTGTCTTTTGTGGAAAATTGTGGAATTGGAACCAGCTTGTTGAAAACGTTTTGTGGTGATTGAGTGCTGGAATATATCTCATTCATTTTGAAGTGCTTTATCATTCTTAAGGAATCATTACTTGGTTAAGATAGCTTTCAAATCTTGCTATTTCAATTGCTAAATATCTCGTTCATTTAGGAAGAGCTATATTCAAGTAAATTGCCAGTAATTTCTATCACTTTTTGATTCACTTGTTGCATTTGGCATTTTCATTAAAAGTGATTTACCTTTTTTTGCTTTGCAATTCTATCTAAGTGCTTAATTGAATAATCATCTAAGTGGGATTTACTTTCTGGGGATCTTAGAAAAGATGTTTTTCGGGCGTCTATAAACGTAGGAGTTGTCGTTACTTTGCTAGCGTTGCATCCTGAGGGCTTGTAGTTCTCTCACATACCTCGACGTATATTAGAAGACTACGGTCGCTTAGTTGTACCTAGAGGTATATAGAGGGGCTCCTGTCGAATAGTTGTGCATCAGACAATACTAATACCGATTGTGCTCCTATCTTGGAGACCACCTAGAATCCTTGAAACAAATGAGCAAACCCATTGGTCGTCTTGTTGTTGTAGTGCATTGAAAACAACATTCGGGAAGATTACCCTCTCTTACCGGGGTGGCTTGAAAACCCCTCAGGTATATTTGAGGGCTACAACTGTATATTTTTAATGACAAAAATCAGCAAATGGAATTTCTGTCATACACTTAGCAACCTAGAGATAATTGTCTTCATAAATGCCTTAAACTCACATTTAGAAATTACCATAAGCAAAAATACACATTGCTAAGCAAAATAGCAGCGGAAATAACACAGTGGACAACAACCCATAACACTCAGAAATTTAGGCAAATGCCATGGAAAACCCCAATGTGGGGAAACCCAACGAGAGAGAGAGATCTATTATTCAGCTTCAGGAAAGTACATATCAGCAGCAACATAACACGTTTCCAGCCAAGGGAAATACCTCACAGCCACAAAGAACAGTCCCAAAAATTCTGCCTCGAAAAATGTGCCAAATCCGTACTGTTGTATGGCCTCCTCCATACCTCATTTTCCGTGCCAACAGTCAGCTGTATGGACTGTTCCGTACAGCCTAGAAACAACAAACAAAAGTCTGAAATCCACCTCAAAAACCGTGCCCAAAACTGCCTCGATTTCCGTGCCAAATCCGTACGGTTGTATGGAATCATATGGATCCGTACAATACGGCCTCCCACAACAGAAAAATAATTCGGCCCAAAACTCACAGAAAAATTTTCTTGGGATTTGTACCATCCTTCCTTGGAAAACATGCCCTCTTTGTTGCTCACTTTCCTCTCTCAAGCATACTCAGAAAATCTCTCTCAATCTCCTCACGATGTCTTCTCAACATGTCTTGCACACTACCCAATGCATTCTTTTATAGATCTGAAGATGACATTTTCCCTCCAAAGTGCCTTTTCACCTTCCCCAACCCTAAATCCAAAGGCCAAGATTAGATCTTTCCTTTTTCAAGATCAAGGGTCATGATCCATTCCCTCCAAAATGAATCGCTTAAAAAATTAAAGAGATTTCACTTTGTTAAATAAGTGCTTTATGAAAATAAAGTCACTTTAAAATTAGAAGGTACACTTTATTAAAAAGTCACTTTAATAAAAGAACCACTTAAAACAAATTTATAAAAACTCATTACAAAGTTAAGTGCTTGGTAGTGTAAACATTAAGGTAACATCCGCATACAAGACAAAACATGCGGAGTACCTCCCGAGCTAAAAAGCTAACACTCCCTCTTAGCGAGGGATGTACTCGCTGCCATCTCCATCATCTGGTCCCATCACACTATGCTTTGTAGGAGCTCCCTCTGAACCTGGAGCCATCCTCAATATCTGCACATAACTCGAACTAGAAGATCTTCTCCTAGCAACATCCTGGAACCCTTAGCTCACTTCATCTTGAGCATTGGTTCGATCAACATGGCTGAACCTCTTGCCAGTGCTCAGAAGAGACTCGCTCTCTTCTCTCGGAATGCAAGACTGAATCCTTGGTGCCACCACAGTCTCAGAAGCCTCCTCACGCTCCTCATCCGACGCTGAATCATACATCGAAGGTTGTCCTCTCAACATATACAACCTGTCCACCCGGTTACCGATCAGCTGCAGCTCTACTGGGTCCACTCCCTGCCTGTAGATAAAGACATGTTCCCTCTTGAACAATATGCAATATCCTACATCCTCCAAGGCTAAGACTGAGAGAAAGTTAACCCTCATCCTTGGAAAAAATAGAACTCCACCAAGCTCCAAGAGTCCCCCAAACTCGAGTTGGAATCTAACATTCCCAACTCCACGTACATCTCTCGCCATACCACCTTTATTTACCACCTATCGGCCATGACCAATCTCTGTGAAATCTAGGAATACTCGCCAGATTCCTGTCATGTGGCTAGAGGCTCCACTGTCCACAATCCATCTGATATCCCCTCCAAATCCTCCGCTGTCGACACTGGAAACAAGGGTCACCAAAGAAAATTCCTTTTCGTACTTTGAAGCAAAGTCCTCCATGGCTGTTGTAGCAGCTTCTTCAGGCCCCTCTGACTTCGTCTTCTTCTTCCTCTCAGGACAACGAGAGGCAAGGTGCCCCAACTGGTTACAACAATAGCATCTGACTTTACTCAAGTCCCTTCCGAAACTTCCTTTCTTCTTGCTCTTTGCAATAAGAGCAACATTCTCATCAACTTCGTCCGTCTTCTGTTCACTGCTCTGAGATCTTTCTCGGATCTCCTCCTGAGTGAAATCATCCCACAGTCTGCTCCAATCTGGTAGATGCTCACGTCCCACCACACACTTCACGAAGACTTCCCATTCTTTGGTGAAGCCATTTAAGGCTATCCTCACCAACTCAGAATCCGTAATGACCTCTCCAACAGCTGTCAGCTCATCTTTTACTTGAGCCACCCGGGTAAGATAAGAAGAGACACTCTCCTTGTTACCCATCTTGGTATCATGCAACTTAGCCTTCAAGGCCATATTTTGGTTCTCGTTCTTCGCCTCGAACAAGTTTTTAAGTGCATCCCACATCTCCTTGGTTGTCTTTTTCTCAGCGAAGTGTGGGATAAGGTGATCCTTCACCCCATCCAGAATAATCCTCTGAGCCTTGGCTTCCTTGGTCTCATGCAAGTCCAAAGCAATAGGATCTACTGCAGGAGCTGCCACAACAGAGTTGACATAGCTATAAATTTTGTTATCCTTGAGAACAACTCACAACCGGACCTTCCACTGCAAATAGTTGGAAATGCCATCCAACCAATCCTCATATCTAATGCTTCAAGCCATATTCCCTGTCACAACTCAAGGAAAACAATCACACCCTTTTGCCCAAAAATCACACTGCCCATTGTCAAAGACAACGTTCTGATACCATGTAGATTTTTAATGACAAAAATCAGCAAATAAAATTTCTGCCATACACTTAGCAACCTAGAGATAATTGTTTTCATAAATTTCATAAATGCCTTAAACTCACATTCAAAAATTACCATAAGCAGAAATACACATTGTTAAGCAAAATAGCAGTGGAAATAACACAGTGGATAACAACCCATAACACTCAGAAATTTAGGCAAATGCCAAGGAAAACCCCAATGTGGGGAACCCAACGAGAGAGAGAGAGAGATCTATTATTCAGCTTCAGGAAAGTACATATCAGTAGCAAAATAACACATTTCCATCCAAGGGAAATACCTCACAGCCACAAAGATCAGTCCCAAAAACTTCGCCTCGAAAAATGTGCCAAATCCATATTGTTGTACGACCTCCTCCGTACCTCGTTTTTTGTTCTAACAACCAGCTATACGGACTGTTCCATATGGCCCAAAAACAATGAACATAAGTCTGAAATCCTCCTCGAAAACCGTGCCCAAAACTACCTCAATTTTCGTGCCAAATCCGTACGGACTGTACGGATCCGTACAATACAGCCTCCCACAGCAGAAAAATAATTCGGCCCAAAACTTACAAAAACAAATTCTTGGGATTTGTGCCCTCCTTCCTTGGAAAACATGCCCTCTTTGCTGCTCACTTTCCTCTCTCAAGCATACTCAGAAAATCTCTCTCAATCTCCTCCCGATGTCTTCTCAACATGTCTTGCACACTACCCAATGCATTCTTTTATAGATCTGAAAATGATATTTTCCCTCCAAAGTGTCTTTTCACCTTCCCCAACCCTAAATCCAAAGGCCAAGATTAGATCTTGCCTTTTTCAAGATCAAGGGTCATGATCCATTCCTTCCAAAATGAATCACTTGAAAAATTAAAGTGATTTCACTTTATTACATAAGTGCTTTATGAAAATAAAGTCACTTTAAGATTAGAAGGTACACTTATTAAAAAGTTAAGTGCTTGGTAGTGTAAACATTAAGGTAACATCCGCATACAAGACAAAACATGTGGAGTACCTCTCGAGCTAAAAAGCTAACAACAACAACCTGATAGTCCTGTGAGGACCCTCTTTTCTTAACTCTGACATTGCTCTAATACAAAATTCTGGTCACTTGTTACTCGAGACTCTTACATTCATATTACTGACCAGTGGTGTCCTGCCTTTCATATATACTTGGCATAACTGACATCGTGTTGCAGGTGATTTCCCCTTTACCCTTACCTTCACATTTCCCTCATCCATTATAGCCTTTAAACCATTCTTGATCTTGTATCATGACCCACCTTTTTAGACTTTTCTATTGTCTTTCCTCAGGGGTCACCTGGGACTTTTCCTGAGGTGACAGTGGGTCTTGTCCATTGGTTGCAATTGCACAAGGCTCTAGTGCAACCTACAATCTGTGCGATAACAGGGCCAACACCAACGAGCACCACATCATGAACTCTATAGGAGATCCTACAAAGACAATCACATCATCATACAAGATCAAGTCACTCTTGGAATACAAAGCTCGTGGTATAGACATCAAACTATGCAAGATCATCATCAACCTATGAACATGAGAATTCACTCATGTACCTCGAATCCTCTAGCAATTGAACCAACGTGAAATAGGTGAACTCCCTCATCTCGACAGAATCTAGAAGTAAGAGTATCACCTAGGGAAACCCCCTTTCTCTGAGAGAATATGGAATCCCTCTTGGCTCCATACTCCATAATACTCCCATCAGTTGCAACTCTGGAATCAACTTCAATATCCTCCATCAAGGCATAACACCTCTCCTCCAATGAATAATTGTAAGTCTCGTGGATGGAAGAAACCAATGCTACATGTCTAACATATCTCCAAGGAGGTACACTCGCCCTCACTAATGATTGAGCTTGATTACGAAATTGAGAACAAAATTTCAAAAGCAATAGTGAAAGAAGCTCAATTAGGAGATCAAGCATGATTCCAAAATTAGGAAGAAAAGTTCGAAAGAGGGATAAGAATAATAGGAAAACAAGCCTAATCAATAGATCGGACAAGATAGAAGTCGGGGAAATATTTGAATGGGATAGGGAAGGGAGGCCCAATCAAAAGATCAAACCTGATTCCACAATCAGGGCAAGGAATAGATCGATAGATAGAAACAACCCGATTAACAGATCAAGGCCAATTTGGAAATTAGGGAGGAGAAATAAAACATAGTAATACATGAAGGAAAAGGAACCCAATTTTGTAATCGGGAATTGTTACCCCCTCTTACCTAGGTGTAAACTAGAGGAGATCATGTCTCATGGTCAACCATGAAGAAAGTGATCCCAAAGATGATCATCATCATTCTTGACAGACAACAGCCTCTCAGATGCTTCCCTCCACGTCACGACTCAACTCATTCAGTTGATCAATATGGTTCATCCGATCATGGTGGTCTAGCACACATGAGATACATTAGCCACTGCTTCATATAAAGAGCCATATTTAATGCATTATGCATTTAGGTGAGGATCATGGATTCAAGTTAGATAATGGATCATGATTGCTTGGAAGTTATTCTTTTTTTCCTTGTTTCACCTTGGTGGCCATCTTATGTGTCGTAGTCCAGTGTTCCATACTTAACACATTCCATCTATCTTTCTTCCATTGTCCCATCTTTTGGAAATGGTTGTTACATGTATACCAAAAACTCATGTGCCTTCATCTTCCTATGAGAAGAAGGGCTAGAATGTTGAGGTTGATTCAGCTGGTAAAAATAATAAAAAAAGGCATGTCATAAAAGAAAGAAGAAATAACGGGATGACAAATGACCAAATCAAAAGCCAAAGGTCAACTTGAGCTCTACCCCCTCGCTATGAGGTGATTGCCCCTAGTCCTAATGCATTGAATGCATATCAAATTAAAAGGACTTAATCCCGGTAAAAAAATAAATGCATGAGCCTGAAAACGGGACTTGCAAAGAAATAAATGAATATTAAAAGGAAAGAAGGGGTTTGGAATACACACACTGCCGAGGAAAGGGTAACTCAAGCACCAAGCGCTCCCTCTACAAAGGCACTCATGGAGATGAACCCACACATGGCCTTGCATGTTGATGACACCATGACTATGAAGTAAAGCCCATGCCACCTCACTCACCTATACTTACATTTTGAAGGATTTCTCGGAAAATACTCTTCTACTTGGGTACTGGCACACCTAATAGGGTCTTGTGATGGTCCTCCCATACCTAAACTTGGCAAATTGCATAAAGTCTTGAGCTAGTGTGAAGTTTGAGGAAGATACCTAATGTTGCATATGTCACATGTGGCTTTCTATTAGACTGTAACTTACTTTGTATGATTCTAATGACTCTAGTACCTCGTAATCTTGGCCTTACTTGATTCTGTGAGCTTTGTTGATGATGATGCACCCTTGGAGGGACGTTTTGATGATTGCACCCAAGACATTAAACATTGTATAGAGGAYGTTRCACCCTTGATGTTGAGTGTTGGGTCTTTTSATGACTTGGATTACCTCTAGACACCTTYCAACACCACYTGGACCCTAGACGTTGCATAGATGAGCTTGGATGTTGCATATATGGCCCGATGTGCTACTCAAGGGGAAGGAAGCCCCTTGCCATGGACATTGTGCCATTTGAGGATTTGAGATTGGGGTTGATGACATGAGCATTGATAATGATAGTACACCTCTTTAGAGAAGTAGTGGAGCTCTTTCCTCTCATGACGTCATACCCTAGCCCTTGGATGTTGGAGATCTTGATGATGATGTCATGCTTGATGGTGACTTGATGCTTTCCTAGGCCAACCTACCATTGATGATGATGAGTTGGCACTTGGTGATGATGAGATGTGACCTTTTGATGAGGAGATGTGACCCTCAATGATGATTTGCACCTTTTGGAAGAGACATGGCCTTTGGAGGCTCTTTCACTCCTAGAGGAGTTGACGTAACCTTCATCTTGACCTCCACTCTCACACGTGTTGAGTTTTGAGGGGATGTTTTGATGTATTTTCATTTTATCTTTATGTTGGAGGCTATTTTGGGGGTCGACCTAGACCTATCCACCTTGTATCATGGATATTATGATTTTTAGGGGATTTTAGAGAGGTAAAGCACTAGGGCTTCCTCATATATAAAGGCTAGCACTTTCTCACTTGTAAATCATAACTCACTTGTGGAGAAATACTTCTATACTTGTCTTCTTCACTTCTTTTTCATCATGGAGTACTTATGCACACCTCTTGGAGAGTGATCTTCTAGATATTTCTTCATATTTTTGTCAATGACTAAATGCTAGGGTTTCTTCATGCTCAACGACTTGGCTAGTAAATGGTCTTTCCAAGTATTTGATGGTTTATTCTTGGTGTTTTAAGTAAATGCTTTATCAAAGTGGTGATAATTTGCATGTTATCTTATTCTCCTTGGATAAATTTTGTTTTGAAACCCTAGGAAGGCTTGAAATTGAGCTCCCTTCCCTTGTTTTCATTCATTTTAAGCTTGTTGAAGCATATAAGGTTAATTTTAGGGCTTGTGAGTGTACTCCCCTAGACTTACCCTTATGGGTAAAATTCTAGATCTTGTGATTGGACCCCTCTAGGGTTTGACCTAAAATCCACCTTGATCTCTTGTTAGAAACCTTAGAAGATAGAACAACATTTAGGGCTTGTGAGTGTACTCCCCTAATTTGTTTACACCCCTAGGGTTTGATACCTGAGTTTTCTATTGCTTTTATTCTCCATAAAAGTTACATTTATTGACTCCATATGCCTAAGGAACTAAGACGACACTAGTCCTCTCTCTTTTGCAAGCGACTTTAGAACCCTAGCTCTCTCTGTCTCCTTGAAGTCTTGTATTAGTTTAAGCCTTATATGCATTGCAACTTTAATTCTTAGTCATTATTAATCTAACATCTAGGATGTAGTTGAATTCTTAGCCTAGAAACATCTCTAACATCATTTATTGTTGCATTGCAATTTTTAGCCAATAGGGCTTGGTATCTTGCATATATTTAAAGTAGTTTCATGCTATTTCATTTAAAAAATCATTAGTTATTGGTTTGATAGTCTTTAGGCTTTGCCTCTTTCATCACATTCATAATACTTAAAGACTGTTTATTTGCAGCAGTTATAAACATGTCCTATGCTAAAGTAAATCATCTTTATTCAAGTTTTGTTACATCCATTTCTTTTTATTAGGTAGCTAGTGTTTCAGGGCATTTATTTGATTTATTTGTTGTGGTGGATGTCTCTCATTGTCATAGAAACACCGCTCACACACACATTAAGTTTGACTTGTTTAAACCACCTTGACCTTGCCTTGAACCTTGATCTAGTTGGTGGTACAATCAAGTTGTTGAAATATTGTAACTGTGAAGAATATTCTAATTATTGAGTTATTATCATGTAGATCAAATCCCCTTTTGTGGATTGATCATGTCGGGACTTATGTATGACCAAATCCCCTTTTGTGGATTGGTCAAACCATGTTTATATGGTGCTAATTGAGAAGTCGGCCCCTAGGTCTAATTAAAGTGGTTTTAACCACTAGTTGAAGAAGTCAGCCTAGCTTGGTGAAGAGACATAACCCTAGCGCCTCCCATCTAGTAAATAAGTGAGGATGATGCCTCACTCACTCAAGTCACTCATCTAGTGCGCAAGTTTGAAGGTAGTTGCAGTTGCAAGAAGGAGAGAGAGGTGCATTCCTCAGTCTTGGATATTCTCTAGTGTTTTGGTATTTGGTCTCGGCATTGTATTGGCAATCTATATTAAGGAAGTTTTTGCTGGGTTTTCTCCCCCATGAGGGTTTCCTAAGATAAAATGTTGTGTACCTTGTGATTGTGTTTCTTTCAGTGATCCTGCTTATGCTATTAGTGTCTAATAAATTGAAAAGAACTTAATAGCAGCTCTAAATTTAATATGGTTTCAAAGCTTGATTGAATAGAGCACCTTTCACTGGGTAACCAAAAACGTCACTGTTGTCGTACAAAAAAATTAGGGTTTTTTATTGGAAGAGAATTTCTTACTAAAAACCATCTAGGGAAGTGCGCCCTAGCCTAGCGAACTCATTGGCAGCTTGAGTGCACCTTTTCAGTGGAAAGAGCCTCCGGAAAGTGAAACCCTAGTTTTGACTGGTACCAGAAAACTAGAAAACCAGGAAACCAAAACCAGTACCAGAACTTAGAAGTACTAGTCCATATTTGCGCAGGCTCAGTTTCAAGGGGTAAAATTTGGATTTTTTGAAAACAGACTGCGCCAGCCTACTCACCTCATTCCAGCGCACTTCCTGGTAAGTTCAGATTCAATTTCTGAGCACTTTCAATTTTTGGTCATTTTCCCAGCTCCAGGTCAAGATGTCTGCAAGCACCAAGCCTGTTGAAAATTTAGAAGGTGTGAAAAAATTTCGTGCCTGGAAGTATAGGATTGCACTCATTCTTGAAGAGAATGACCTTACGAAATTCATAAAGGAAAATGTACCAGAACCCAAAGAAGATGCAGCTAAAGCAAAGTACAAGAAGGATATGATCAGGGCCAAAAGAATCATTGCAGATTCTATTAAAGATCACTTGATCCCTCAAGTTTCTTCAAAGAATACTCCAAAAGAAATGTTTGATGCCCTAACCAAAATGTATGAAGGAAAGAACATTAACCGAAAGATGAACTTGAGAACCCAACTCAAGAATACAAAGATGCAAAAAGGAGAAACAGTTCAAGACTATTTCTCTAGGGTTACTCATTTCAAAGAACAACTAGAAGCAATTGGAGACAACTTGGATGAAGATGAACTCATCGTGACAACTCTGAATGGTCTCACAAGACCTTGGGATGCCTTCATCCAAACCATCTGTGCAAGAAAGGAGAAACTACAATTTGACAGTTTGTGGGAATAATGCGTTCAAGAAGAAGCAAGAGTAGCCAACAGAGAAGCAGTGCTATTAAGGGATGAAGACCAAGCCCTAGCTGCTCATGCTAAAGGAGGAAAGAAAAGGTCTCACTTCCAGAAGGAGACCCACCTACATAAGGAATCTCACTCCCCAAAGAGATTCACCCACTTCCATAAATAATCTCACCCTCCAAGGAGATTCCAGAAATTTCAGAATGGTCAAAGAAGAGAAAAGGATTTATCCTCTTATCAAGGTTACCATTGTGACAAGATGGGACATATTGCTAAGAATTGTCCAACTAGAGGAGAAGAATACAAGAAGAGAAATAACAAAAGACATCATGCCCATGCAGTTGAAGATGATGAGCCACCCAAGAAGTTGACTAAAGAAGAGATTAAAGACTGTCTTATTTTCCGCCCTCTCAGGATCTGTGTCACCTGGAGAGGATACTTGGCTCATAGATAGTGGTGCCTCTAAGCACATGAAAAGAACTTTCCCTAGAAAGTTACACTCAGAGATGATTACCGGTATCGTATCAAAGGAGTGGGAGAATCCACCTACAAACTTGATTCAGGGACCCCAATGAAAATGAAGGATGTACTATATGTACCAGGTTTGACAAAGAATTTGCTTTCTATCTCAGCTTTAGATAAGAAGAAAGGTTTTAGGGTTGCATTCATAGATGGTGATGTTCTTATGTGGCCTAAAGTAAAAACCATTGATGATGCAATTGTTATTGGAACAGAAGAAGGTGGCCTGTATAAATTAAAAGGTCACTCAGATGCAACCTTGACTCAGTGCACTGAGAGTCCATGTGAACTTTGGCATAGAAGACTAGCTCACATCAACTACAAAGCCTTACCATATGTAAGCAAGGTAGTTACATGTCTACCAGAATTCAAGGTTGATCATGAAGGTGTGTGCAAGGGATGTGCACAAGGAAAGAACATAAAGAATCCCTTCTCGAAGAGCGATAGTAAAGAAAAAGGAATCTTGGAGCTCATCCACTCAGATGTATGTGGCCTAATGCCATCAACCTCTCTTAGTGGGTATGTACACTATGTGTCATTTATTGTTGATTATTCTCACAAGACTTGGGTTTACTTCTTGAAATCAAAAGATGAAGTGTTTGGAAAATTCAAGGAATTCAAAGCCTTGATAGAGAATATCTTTGAAAGAAAAATCAAGATACTCAGGTCAGATAATGGAGGAGAATACACCTCAAAAGAATTTGTAAGCTTATGCAGAGATGTCAGAATTAAGAGGGAGCTCACCACTCCCTATAATCCTCAACAAAAGGTGTAGCAGAAAGAAAGAATAGAACAATAATGGAAGTAGTGAAGACTATGATCCACGATCAAGATCTTCCAATGCACTTATGGGCAGAAGTAGCAAGAACAACAGTGTATGTCGAAAATAGATTATCCCATAGTTTACGTGGATTCAAAACCCT